>VWYI01009622.1:62665-113871 GCA_013399455.1 Anthoscopus minutus
GACTCAATTGTGAAAATGGGAGGAATTTCACAACAGCAGAGTTTTTCTAAACCGGGCAGCTGCTGTTTTGTGAAGATGCAAAGCCACAAGAAAACTGTTCTTGTGGACATATTTCCAAAGTGTTGAAAAAGAAAATTCCTCGCCCTATGAGAATTGAAAGAAGATTATTGTAGAAGTGATAACTGATTTAAAAATCCCAGATTTTGTTTTATGTTGTCAAGTGGAAAAGAGAAAGGTGGGCAGGGGGAGAAGTGTTCTAGAAGTTTCATTTTGAAGTTTCCTTTTTCATTTTGTTTTTTTTTAGTTTTGTTAATAAACTTTCTTTATGGTCTAAGTTTGAGCCTGTTTTTCCTTTCTCCTAAAATCATATCTCACAACAAAGAAATAAGTAATTGTACTAGTGAGTTTAGCTAGTTCTAAACCCACAACACCCCCACAGGCCAGGAGAATGAAAGATACCTTCACAGGCAGAGGGTTCATTTTGACTATTTTTGCACACACTCACACTTTGCAGAAAGAAAATAACTCTAAATTAAGATGTCTACCCTATGGAAATTCCATCTATTTTCTATCATGCTAGGTCCACTAGCCCCCTGTTGTGAGACTCTCTGATATACAAAGGCTACTGAGGAAGAGGCATGGATGTGCAGCATCCCATTTCTTTTCATATTTCTTTTTCATATTTCATATACTTCTTTCATATTAATATTCTTGTTTTGTCATGTCAGAGGACAAGGGAAAGAGCTGCTGCACACAGAAAGTGAATTGATTCTACAACCACAGACACTGCAGCAGTTGATTTTTATGCCTCCAGATCCTTGACTTGCATGGTGAAACCTGATGCTGTGGAATGATAAAAGTACAGAAAAAATAGCAATTTACTTCTGTTATAAAAGTTTGGTAAAGGATTTAGTTTAAAAACCCATTCTTTTGTCCCTGTTCCCTGCTGTTCTGCTGGGAATTATACCTTCAAGACAAACAGTTTTTCTGTCATAAAAATTTCTGCTTGGAACGCAAATATTTATCAAATATGTATCAAAGATTTCTCTGTGATACAAAACTTGTGTTGTAGGCATCTTTTTTGGTGCCTCTGCTCTCTTTTTTTTCTAATGGATACCTATTGGGAAAGGTGACAAAAGTCTTATTCTCATCTTTTTTACTCATCCCACTAGAGGCACTTCTATTAATTTTTGCATCTAAGAACTCATCTTTACTGATCAAAAATTAATAATTCAATCAGCTGTATTGAATTATGAGCTTTATCCCAACCCACTTTGTGATGATTTAAGAAAGCACATTAGCATGCTAAAACCTAAGTCAAAGGGGTTGCTCCCTTTTCTGATGGTAAACCTGATTGTTTTCAATATAACAATACAACATTTACACCCTTTCCAAAACGTGTAGCAAAATTCCAAAACCACTGCTGCACATGGTTTAACATACAGCATTGGTGTATATCACTGGTGTTGATTAGTGAAAGCACAGCAGCTGTCCCAGTGTCTGCTCCACTGTTTGCTTCTCTTTTGGGTTCAGGTCTTCCCAGTGTGGGGCCTTTGCTTTATCAGAGGGGAAATGATAAGACAGGGTGCACAGTTTGAATCTGTGCAAAGTGCCCTTTCCTGCACAAACTCTCCCTGCCCCTGGATATAAGGGGATTAAAAAACATGTTGCTAAAATTATGGGGCTTGCCAAGACCAAAACAAAAAATTTGTGTATTTCAGTGAAAAGCCTGTTTGTCTTAGGTAGAAATTATCAATATGTAGCCATTTCTGTTGGAGAGAAAAGAGGAAATAAATTACAGCCTAAAATTTCAAGACTATCTCTGTCTCTTGAAGGGAAAATTTATAACTTAGACAAACCACTGAACAGAACAGTATCCTTCCTTGAGATTATTTTCATGTTCTCTAGTGCCTCACCTGCTTCTGATGTGGTAACTCAGCTGAAAAGTGCTGACTTACCCATCTAGAAAGTAATGGAAGAAACTTTGATTCTGCATATGTTATACAGAAGAATTTGGAGAGGAGAACAAAACTGGGTGTGACATTTGGGACCATTTTGTATATTTGCAATAGTAGACAAAAATATCTCAAGGAAATTCTTCATATAAAATTGTGCAACATGAATTCTGGTTATGTTCACTAATTAACTGGGCTCTAAAAATGTTAGTATCAAGCACTTGGGGAAGGAATCAAGGAGAGGGAGAAAAGAGTAGAGGAAACAGAAAAGAAGGGCAAAACACTTTGCAAGCAAAACCATTTCCATAAATTCATCATTTTGAATTATTCTGTAAGATTCAATACAGTTAAAAATAGACCAGAAAGCAATTCTGTTCTGGAGTACTACACAGCTCTTAGAACACAAAGGCATCCTGTCTTGAAAAGATGTCAGTCAGCATATATCCCTGGAAAAAAAACCCTGGTAAAACCAAATGTCAGCAGCACTATGCCTTTCATCCATTCCTCTCATAAACACTTTTGTCTTCCAGGAGTACTGGGGCAAGACAGTTTCTGCAAGACATTGCACCTTGACCATATAAAGTGTTTTCAGAAATTCCTTACCATTGGTATATACAGATTTAAA
Source organism: Anthoscopus minutus (assembly GCA_013399455.1). Taxonomy (NCBI): domain Eukaryota; kingdom Metazoa; phylum Chordata; class Aves; order Passeriformes; family Paridae; genus Anthoscopus; species Anthoscopus minutus. The sequence goes on from VWYI01009622.1 coordinate 65,246, forward strand.
TTTATTTCACATTGTAATCTTGTGATACAGATAGTAATGAGAGTTCTACATAGAGCATTAATACTTGACAGATTTGGAAACAAAAAAATGCTGTTCCATTTTTCAACCTCCCTATTTCAGGCTTTCACTTTCAGAAGGTAAAAATTTATATACAGCTGTCTTGGGACAAAGAATTGTTGCAAATTTTAATTTCATTTATTGTAAAATACAGAATACCAAAAAAAGAGGCATTCTTGCAAATATTTTCATTTTCCTCCAACTTCTGCAAAGCATCTCCAGAACAGAAAAGCTTTATGTTTGTCCTTCTTGGGAAACAGGAATAAAGCAGGTCATGAAACAAGTATAAACCTTTATGGTTTCTTTTATTTCAGCATGCTGATTTTAGCAGGGCTGAGTCAGGTGCTTGTAGAAAGGAGGGATTTCTCCCATCTTGGGACAAATTTCTTTATCAAATAAAAACCTGAGGCTGAAGAAATTACCTTATCCATAAGAGAAATCTCATGGGATTTCCCACTCTGGATTCCTTGGTGTGTTATTTACACACATCATCAGTCCTAATCAAATATGCAGTCACTAAATTGTGAGGTTTTTATTGAACGAACTGGAAAAATCAGAACGTTCAGCAGCTCGAGGCAGAGCCAAGGCTTGTCAGGATTGGAAAAGGCTGCCTAAGAAAGCTTTATAAGACCAGTCTTATGGAGACACTTGTGTGAAATCCATTTTCAGTGGAGGCTTCCGGGCCGCCCAGACCACTTCATACCAGATGTGGCCACACAGAAAACACCTGAATTTCACTGCAGAGATAATGCTTTGTATAGATATATGATCACATAGAGGACAAGAAAATCCTTTTCCAGAATGACTAAGCAATGCAGGTGCATGAAATACATTGTCAAGGAAATACTGTAACGCCACAATCCACCAGAGCTGCACTGTGTATATTAGAAATCAAAAAGAGTACATGACAAAACTTAGATTTCAGTGTGAAATTCTTGAATCAAAGATGTATACCTAGCTCCTCTTCCTTTCTGGACCCTCTACAGATCCTCCCCTTGCCCTGTCCCCCTTTTTTCCTTTCATTTTTTTTCATATATTTGATTCAATTTGCCAAAGAATTCCACAGACGCATTTTAATCAATTAAACTTCCTCCTTCATTGCTACTCCTTTTTTTGGTAGCTTTCCAAGATGCTGTTTCCAAGCCTTCTAGTCATGTATCAGGGAGAAATGAAAGGAAAACAAGATATAGTAGGAAAGGGATTTTCTTTTAGTAGATGTTTGGAGTGACAGACAAGCACAGGTGAAGATGAAGCAAGGCTGAACAGGGAGCAGGGAAGAGCAGGGAGAGGGAAGTCTCTTCCTGGGAAATATCTGGGAGTGGTGAAAAGGTGAGGGCCACACCACAGCCAGCCCAGCATAAACAAGGAGAGATTTCCCCCTTTAAGTATTTTAAAGTAATGCTTTGCTGCAGTACTGCTCTTACACAAACATACCCTTGTAATCCTGTTTATCCACAGGAGCCTGAAGCTCACAACAATTTTCTGAAAGTTTCTGCAGCAGTTTCTCAGTGGCTTTTATCACCAGCCACATACCTGAACCATTGTTCCTCCAGATTTGAGCTGGATCTGCTGCACTTCAGTCACTGTATCCTGGACCAGCCCTCAGAAACCCGCCTGTGCAGAGCATGTGGAACACATCAGGGCTCTGTGTCAACTCACGTGGTTCTGCTCTCACAAGCAAAAAAAAAGAAAAAGAAGAAAAAAAGTCACAAGCCCTTGGAATAAGCTATGTCCTATGATAGTAAATACTTCCTTTTCATTTGTTAAAAGTCCTACAAATGAAAGTTTGGAGTTCATATCAAATCATCTTCATTATCTTCCAAGTCCTTCAGCAACTGAAAGATACGGAGGCAGAGAGTGACATCTGCATACACCAGAAACATAAAAAATACACCAAAATAAGAACTAGGAGACTTTCAGCTTCACCTGTTGTTTTTTTGTTTGTTTTACTTTTTTAGGGGTGTGTGTGTGTATTTTTGTTTGTTTTCTTTGTTTTTTTGGTAGAAACTGTCAGTTTGTTGAAATCTTAAACTTTTAATAAGTCATGGAGAAAAAGAAATCTTTTATGTGAGCAACTTCTCTCCCTAAGAAACTTAAAGGCTTTATTCTGGGAAAATTTGATACTTTGAAGACATCTGGAAAAATGAGATCTTCTCTGCCTCAGAAATGCTGGTCCATTTATGATACTTCAGAATATTTTGAGAAAAATTTTCTTCATGCGAGCTCTCATACCATTTGAAAAGTTTCATTTCTGCCACAGAATCTATTAGTTCAGTGAAACTAATAAGTTTAAAATGAAAAACACCAAAGGCCTTACCGGACTTAAAATCCCTGACACGAATTTATACTGATCTGAATAAAGCATATCAGTTCCTCAAAATTTGCCTAGTTACTAGTATCATGGAAGACTTGCAAAAGAAATGTGAAGGAACAATTCAAAAAGTTTATTCTATATTCCACACCACCAAGAAAACAAGAACACCACAAGAATAATGACATCCTTGAAAAGCCTGAAAAAGTTAATAAATACCCCATTTAGAAATAAGTACCTACCAAAGAGCTCACATAAAGACCTTGTTTAAAGGGGTGTGATTAACCTTGCTCAGTACTAGAAGTTTTGCAAAACCAGACCCCATAGATGTTTCAGATTTGGGGAAGGTCAGCAGTGTTTATTTAAAGTGCTGTATTTTGGTACTGGCAAAAAATGCATTGTTGGATGATGCGGTGCTGGAGTCCTTAGGGACTAGCTCAGTCACACTCTGGCACGTGCCAGGAGTGGGACGGACCGGGATAGCAAGGAGGCGAATCCCAACCCAGCTTAGAGCCCAATGCTCTACAACACACAATTGTTCTGCACTGAGGGCATGAGCAAGGATGAGGGAGAGGCCCTTCATAGGATTTCCAAAGGAATTTATTCCTTGGAAGGGCCAGGGGTGAAAGATGACAGACACTGGACTCCATCAGCTTATATATGGAGAAGGAGCAACGGAAGGGTATGAATCATGAACCTATGAGGGAGACTTAGGGGAGCAGTACAAGGAGGGGTTTACAAGGTACAAACCAATAAGGGAACACAGTGGGAGGGAACAGGCCACACAACCCAATGAGGGACTGAATAACAGGGGATGGACAAGGAACTCTCTGGAACAGAGGGTTGGTAAGAAGGGGAATTGACAGGTAGTGGGAGGGGAAACAGGGAACATTCCAGAATAAGGCGTAGGTATCAGGGTGGATTGACAACTGGGATAGGACAGCACAACTGAGACTAAACTATTAACGTAAGTGGGAGGGGATACAACTTTACAATACAAAAGGTAAGCAAACCAAATACAATGAACAAAAATGCAGCACAACAGTTGGACTTGAAATTGTTTAAAGGAAATTCAGCTCATAGCAGAGTCCAGGCTTAAAGAATTACTAATTCTCATGGGAAGAAGGTGTTTTATGAGATAAACAGCCATTTAATTTTTTTTCCTGGCTGGAATATACACCCTCTGGTTTCCTTTGCTTTCCATTTCACATATGTGTCTTTGTTTGCTTTGGTGCTACATATAACGCAAATTTCCTGGAGTTTGTTTCCTAATGTAGTCAAGAGCACCAGCAGCCCAAGTGTCAGAGAAGAAAACTCACACACACTCTAGCCCACTATCAAAACCAAGCACTATAAAACAAAACCCACTAAGCTGTGTGGTACATAGCTTTGTTTTTAAGACACCGTGAACTGCTCCTGCACCTGATAGTTTAATGGAAAATTGTGGCAATCTGCCGTGACTCAAATCTACTATTCAAATTTTACCTGGCACCTCCCTGTGAGTAGCTGGCAAACCCAGAGGTGCCAGCAGAGTGCTCAGGAGAAGATCCTATCCTCGTCAGACCCACGACAAGGTGCAGGTACCTGTGTGCCCCAGAACAGATGCACCAGCCCAGCCTGTGAGCAGCAAACCCATGCTTTCCTAACAGGATCAAGTTTACTTCTGGGCTCATTTGGCAAGCCCTGAGAAAGCTTTTCTGTGTTTTACAGAACCATATCTTTTCATGCTCCATATTAAGCAAAACGATCTTGAAAGTAGCTCTAATCACAGACCTTTAGAAATGTTTAGAAGTTGCCAGTTCTTTGCATGAAGTCACCACCATCCTCAGAGCAGTGCACAGCTCTCTCCTGCTCTGGCCAAAGGCAGGCAGTGCCACAGCTGCTTGTCCCAGCTGAGAGAGGAGGCTGATCCACATGGGGCTGCAGGAGCACAATGGGTACGCACCACACTGCACACAGGAGTTTATGTCCATGAGGAAAACATCACCAAAAGCACATGTAGCTGTGGCTTTTCAATCAGAAAATCATCAGTTTATTTGCTATGAAGAAACCTGAAGGAATGAAGAACAGCAAGCTCACTTGAAACAGGAAAAAGGGATGTCAAGACATAAATTAAAATCTGTATTACTGTCAATTACCCACCAAGAGACAAATCCCTGAGGCTTCCCTTTGGTATTAATGTAACTATTAAAATATTCATTGTTCTTTTCATATACAGTATGTTTTCTTTTGTACTTTTCTTCAAGAGAGTCGCTGAGATAATTACTTAATTACATAAGCAAGAACTTTAAATTCATAAAGGCTCTATTCTTTCAATGCTAATGCGAGAGATAATCTCTACTCTTTTGTCATAATATATCAGTATTTACTTACAAGCAGCTATATTTTAATCAATTAATCAATTTATTTTAATCTGTCACATCATGGGCTTACACCTTTTAATAAAATTCCCCATCACAATCAACTAGTCACAGAGCTCAAATGAGGAATTGCAGCAACAAAACTTAATCCATTTGTATATTCAGCAAAGCTAGAAATATTATTAATGTAATCATAAACAGAAAGTAAAATGTCCAGAAATGACTGCATTATAGTCACTCACTTGAAGAAATTCCATTTATTCAAACAGACTCAAAAAAAAGGATGGTACTCTTCAATGGGAAAAAATTTACATTTTCACAAGTAAAGCGGTTTGCAAAAAAAATTAAATTTTAATATTGCTAAAATTTTGAACATTTACCAGATAAAGAACTTTTCCTAATACTTATTCATGTAAGACCAATCCAATTAAATTTTTAAATAAAATCCAATTTTCTGCAACGTGATTGATTGGGACTCTGAAGTGCTTCAAAAGATGCACAGCAGGGTGGCAGAAAATGTGCACCATCTTTACTTCAATATTTAGCAGCACAATAAAAACAAGTCTACTTTCCCCTCCATATCTATTCCAAGTAATAGTTGTCTCAATCCAAACACCACACTACAAACACCTCTGTCTGCCAGTGAGGTTCATCAGTATGCACCAGCTTATTACCCTATAAATCCAGCAAGCACAGAATGCATCACCAAACTGCAGTACCAAGCCTAGTAATTGAATGTCTGCTTAGAGGAAATTTGCTTTGTCCTAAAATATCCTGGTAATGGGACAGAGAAGAGTCAAATAAAGGCAGGTCAGAACAGAATGATCTTTGAAATCAGTAACAAGGTCCCTGGTTTTCACATGCACACTCTAGAAGCTGTCTTTAGTTCACTGACAGACAATGTGGCTGGATGGCAAAGATGGTACAATTGCCAGTTGCAAATCATCTAACCTGAGAAGAGGGCTCTTTGCAGTTTATGACTAATCACCAGCAGACTTTTGCAACCATGCAGAATGATGGTGGCTACCAACATCACCAGGTCATACCCGATGGGCTCTTCCATCTATAACCCCTCTGACAAGTTGCACTGAGCATAACTGTTACTTCTTTATTGCAGTTTGATTGCTGCCGTACAACCAGTGCCAAGTTGCTGTTCCTGCTCTTGAAATGCTAACTGATGAGATGCAGACATTTCACTAGATAACTTCAGTAATACTGTTAGGTATCCTTATTTTAATATTTTATATATCTTGCTTTACTTAAAATTGTACAACCGAGATAAAAGTAACTGCAAGGCAATATCAGCTTCATTTAAAAGTGGGAATGGTGATAAGGAAAAGTGTGTTCCAAGGAAAAACTAGAGAGTGCCCAGAGCAAAGCTAACAGGTGCTAGGAAGGAATGACAAGAAAACCCTAAAGTTTCATAGTTGTAGATTATTTTCAAGGTGTCTAATAATATCTCTGGGACATGTTTTTGGTTATCCTCTCTGATCAAAAAAATATTTTTTAAGGCTGATCATCCCCTTTATCCCAAGGTAAAACAAACATTTGGAGAGAAGAAAGGGGGAAGGGGAAAACAGCAAACCCTGAGGTGTCGCAACTCCAGCAAATATTCCACTAACAAAAATAATACAAACTTAATTTGTTGTCAGCTAAAAGAGCACTATCTTCCCAGTCCTCACTTTTTTGTTTTTTTTAGAGTGAGCTATTTATTGGGCAGTAAGAAATAGTGCAAACCAGACAGGCATGAAATGACATATGAGCATCTATGTGGACGAGAGAAGATTTCATGGTAGAACTGACTGGCAGGAAAAAAACCCAAACAATCAGGGGAAGATATTTTAGTGGACCTTATTTGCAAAATCAGACCTTGAGTCATGGATCCCTATGCATGGGAATACAGGCACTACTGGAATGCTGTCTTGCATAGAGGTTTTCTTCAAAATGTGTTGTGCATAAACAGCCCTTTTCATGTCTTCCACCCTCATTTCCAGAGGTGACAGTACACATAGCATTTCCCAGTGGCACTACTGACCTGGCAGGAATGTCATGCAAGTAAAAGTCACCAAATTACTTCCCTGTACAGAGAAGAAGGGAAGAAAGATAAAATGTAGATTTGGACAGGCTTAAAAAATTGGCAAGTGAGGATGAATGGATTAGGCAATAACAGAATATGTTCTCTGCTTCATTAAAGCACACCAATCCACAGATTATTATTTCAAGCTGAAATATTCAAATAGCAGTTGGAAGCCATGGTAATGTCTTGATTTTAGTATCAGATACTGATTAAATTTCAGGAATATTGCACTATTTAGAAAGACTGCAAGATCTAACAATCGAAAGAGACAATGCTTCAATTCTTCTCACCCTAGCAGTCCGAGGGCAACTGATTTTATCATGGGAAGGGGGAATGAGACTATATGTCCCGAGGGAATGGTCCAAGATAGAACAGAATATTTCTTTCAGAATCACACGAGCTAAAGAGGAACAGAATATAGGATATTTTAGCTTAAACAGATAACTACAAATGAGTGAAATGAATTTAATGTAGTTTAAAGTGCTGTTAGAGCTCCAAAGATAAAGCCACCATAGACTGATGCATTTTTGTATGTATTCTATATTTCTGATTTCCCCAGGATAGAAGGCAGACACAAACACTCATATATGTTGATATTATTCAAACGCTGGCTAAATATTGGAGCAGAATGCCAAACTGGATTATAATGTCTTTCAGTATCAATGGCAGCTTCTGAAAACCAAATTACTGTTCTAACTCTCCAACAGAGCTGCTCTCAGTGTGTACCTTGCTGTTGCAATGGTATATTCTGCTGGCAGCAAACTGCTACATCATTACTAAGCATGCAATATGAAGCCATTACAGTTCATCAAGCATTGTATTGAAACATTATTAACACCTGAACGGGCAAATCGTTATCACCAAGGCCTCTCTAGTTCACCTAACTCAAGGTCTGCTTATGCTGGGCTGGCAAACACACATTTCATTTTAATGACTATTAGGGTGGATAATAATAATAGACTGGGGGGACAAACACATCAGCTGAATTTTCAGGTATTCAGGAGGATTCTTTTCTTTCCAAGATGTATATTTTCTCTCAAAATGCTTGCACCTAATGATAAGAAAAACATTCTGTCTTCCATCAGGCCTTAGAGAAAATCCTTCTTTGAGTGATTATGGAAAGCCTTAAAAATCCTGTTCTCCTTTTAAGGGTAAGGCTTCTGCTGTGTATGCTATTTTAAAACACTGCATTCTTGAAAATATTTGCTTCTTGTTACAATATTGCAGATTTAGTGAACTACAAGGCCTCATCCTTTTATACCATAACTGCTCAGAAGTAGGCATAAAGCAGTGAAAATCTGGTACATAAAGTGCTCTATTTGTAACTGATGGGATGTTATTTAATTACTAGAAATATAAGAGAATTATGATTAAATTAGAATATTCTTCAGGGTGGGAATATCATATCATAGGGGAGATCATGTTTTACATCACAATAAATCAGGATGTATTCTGTCATTTTGAATTAAAATTGATAGGCTTTTTATTAACTCCTGTATCTTTCATAGCACCAAGAGTAATTGCTGGAGTATCAGCCTAGAAGTTTTATTAAAGTTAAAAGTGTGTGAATATTATCTCATTTTTATTTCCAAAATATAATTAACTCATTCCTCTGCTAAAAAATTAATCAGAGAACTGCATGTAGAGAAAAAGAGATTATATTGAAGAAAAACACATTCTTCTTTTATATCCTATCAATGTACACAGTAGCTCTGCTTCAATACATTTCAGTCAACAACAAACTCCTCTCTAAATTGTTTTTACAAAGTTCCTTTAAAAATTTTTAGTATTTTAAGGGAGGAGGAGGGAAAGCCCTCCACAGATGAGGCACAACTTCTTCCTTCCAAAATGTGAAGGGCAAGGTAAGCCACTATTTTTCCCTGTCTGACTTCACTATTCCAATTCTTTTCTGTCTCCTTAGTGATCACAGTCCTGGTCTACTGATCAGGAAAGGGTTTACTGCACAATTATTTGCTTTGGCCTACATCCTTGGGCACAACGTCTCCATTATCACATTAATACACGTTAAGATTTCACTGCAGAAGAGGTGTACAAAAAACATAGAGCAATCTAGATGGTTAATAACTTCTCCTTAATATGCAGGCTATGTATCTCCGGTGGCAAACACTGATAATTCACTTAGGAGAAGTGTGACAAGATGTAGGATGATTTAAGTCCAATACAACAACACAAATTGTCCTCGCTGTTAATCATCCAGCATCTTAATTCCTTACCATTTTCACACCAGTATTTCAGTAGCTCAGTGAGATTGGCTGGCAACCAGCATTTGCAGTCATACCAAATATACTTCCCACTGCTACCAATCTGTCTAAACACCCTCAACAAGAGATGTGCCTCCTCTTATTAAAATATTTCAGTATTTCATTGAGCTGATGTTTAAGATCATGAGTAACAAAACCATGACATTCCGGAATACCAGTAAAGCAAGCTCCACAACAGGTTTTTCTGCCTAATCTTTCAAGGAAAATGCTCACAGCAAATCTAGCTTTCAACACCACTGACCATCTTTCATTTTGAAGTGTTAACTGAACAAACTTTTCAAAAATGAACACAGATTATCACTAATATCAAAAGACCCTCAACAGCATAATTACAACAGCTATAGGTGTAAAATCAGCCTGCCACTCTAAATTCAGACCAGACTCCCTCCTTTTCACAGGAACTTCATTTAGTACTAAAAAATAACCACATACATCTATTTTGAAAAAGCAGTTTAAGTCTCTACAAGGACCAAAGAAAATGCAGCACTTTCTGAAAACTTAGTTTTTTAAAAATATTTTCTATGACACATGAAATGAAAGCAATCATGTTCACAAAACACCTTCTAATTTCTTGCCCTTGAACCTACACAAAGATTCAGTACCATGAAAATTCTTCCACAGTTACAATGCAAAATAAATTCTGGTAGTACAAGGAATGTTTAGGGCCTGCTGGACCTTCTGTACTGAGGTGATGAAGCTACGGCCTTGGTCAGTTTGCTCTGGTGAAGTTTGGTCCAATTTCTAGAGAAGGCAGTCCTGTTGGCAGGACTTTACACAGCAATATGCTTGGGGCTTCCCCAAGAGGTGCACAGCATCCTACTGAAAAATCAAAGCTCAGTCCTGCTGGATTGAGATCTTCCATCTCAAAGCTCAGCAACATAAACAAGACCTTGTAGGAATGCCTTGCAATTGAATATTGTTCTTGAATAAATACACATTATTTGATTTCCAGCACCACAAACCTTACCTTCTATGAGGTAGAACATTAAAAAAAGAGTAAAAAAAGAGGCATCTTTTCTGTCTAAGCAAAGAGCAATTACTCAAAGATTGGCATAGTATATTGATAGGGTTATTTTCTCCTGAGATTTTCTTTTTTTTTAATTCACCTGGCCTATAGCATAGTACCTTCAAAGTTCTCCACTTCTTTTTAGAACATCGTCCATTTTAAAGCATATTTGCTTTGTAACCTGATATGTGCCCTCAAGCTAAGGAGTCAGAAAGTATTTCATCTAAAATATTCTTCTCAGTCATTTTTTCCTGCCGAATTGCACAATGTCTGGCTTCAGCATGACTCACATACCCAGCAGTCTGTAGTCTGGGTTGTACTGTTGCTGTTAAGACAATTACAGAGCTTCAATATTTTGGATGGGACCATACTAAGGTCAGGAAAGCAAACTTCTCAAGTGTTACCCAGTAGAAAATAGGAAATGGTTGTCAATGGCCCAAAGATTCCCATACCAAAAAAAAAAACCAGGTCTTCTTTTTGTTGTTTTTCTAACACAGTAGATGAGTAAGGAAAGCATTTTTATGCTCCAAGCATCACCTCTCAATTGCAAAAGAATCTACTTTTTCTCAGACTCCATTATAGTATAGGTAATTGAACAGATCTGAGAGATTAGGACATTAAAAATCTGAATAGAAAGGTTTGTGTCATGTTAAATACTGATTTAAATGGCATAATTTAACAGCCTAGTCAAAAAGAAGCTAAAAGAGATCAATCACTGGCTGGATAGCTAAAACTTATTAATCAGGTATTGTTATGGTGGATCACAAAAGGCTTTGGCACCTATGGGTGTTTTTGTTCCTCCCCCATCCTATGGTGGGAAAACAACATATCCCAATAATATGACATTAATTCCTCTGTTTCAATTTAGGCTTCACTGTCTGTCCTAACACTGGTTCTGCAGCACCTCTTGAATGGTTTTCAAGTTCCCCAGTGGTTTAATAGAACTCACCATCAGAAACCATAGAAACTCTTCTGATAACAGCTGTGCTGAGAGAAATGGGAGAAGTTTTGAAGTTACAGAGAAATGGTGGAAGAGGAACTGAAGGTGACCATTGGTTTGGTCTTGTCACTTGTGGCCAATACATTTATGCAGCAATTAGCAGTAACCTGGCTGCATGAGTGTTGGTTTTTTAATTATGTGGAGAGTTCAAGGGTTTTTTCCAAAGCATTCCCTTATGTCCGCCGGAAAGAAAATTTTCTATATTTGCAAGTAGTAAAGAGATGAATAACTTCTTAATTTGAAGAATTTAGGATGGAGATCGAATCTTTGCATATAGAAATAAGGGAGTGTGTTTGGGCATGTGTCATTTGAGGACCAAAACTTCTCTGAAAATTCTCAAGCTGAGGTGTTGCTACCCTCAGATTCCACATAAAACCAGGGAAATTACATAAAGATGATAAAGGCAATAGCCATTAATATATACATGACAATGTAGCAATAAATCTACCAAAAGTGAAAGCTTAGACTTTCATGTTTTGTTTGAAAAGTAGAGATGTCTAAGAAATGCTTCAGAGCTAAATTGCAAAGTAATTATTTACAAGAAAGGCATCAGATTCTCCTTCTCCATCCAATGCCTAAGCCAAGAAAACCCCCACACTCAAGGGCATATCTTCAGCTGCAGTAAGTTAAAATAGCTGGAGGGGGCACAGACACAGATTCAACATCATTTAAGTTTTTCCCCATTGAGGATTTTGAATCCTCAAAACTCATTCCTCTGTACCCATTACTAAGAGGCTTCCCACCAGTGCTCTCTGGAGCATGCATAGCATGAAATATGCCTCTAACATTTAATTCCTAAAGTTCTTTCAGCCCATAGGTGGCTTCTGCAAAGGAAGCAGGAGTGTGTGGGGCTTTCTTGAGGTCTCTGAAAGAGCTTTCAGTGAACCGAGGAAGCAAAACTGGAATAAATGATTGCCAAGAGGACCCTGATGGGACTGATACAGCATAAAGGACCTCTCTCTGCCTGGGAAAGAAGAACATCTGCACAAAGAGTGTCTAAATCCATACAAACATGACTTAACTTTTTGAGAGACCAAAGCACTGAGATCTGCAGACAGCAAAGTGAAGCTTCTGAGGGCCACAGAGAAAGCAGTAATTCACCCACATGCAAGCCTCTCTGCCTCTGGAACAGAACTCCTCTCACTCTTCTCAGGGCTTGGTGGAAAAGGACACTGCTTCTGAATAAGCAACAACCCTTCTTCTTTTTAATTGCTGACATTTGTTAGCATGGTTATGAGAGTTATATTTGACCACACGATTTTTAATCTCTATGATTTTTCGTTTGAAAAATAGCACTGTAATGTTTCCCAAGAGCTGCAAAAAATAGAGCTCAAATTTTAAAGGAAAGTCAACTCCACGGATTTCTTGAGTATTTCCCTCACATAACAATTAAAGCAAAGCAGAAAGCTGCTTGCGTCTTTAAGCAAACTGCTGCGGGGGAGGAAGGGAAGAGGAAATCAGGTAAACACTCTTTAAACGTTAATTCCAGAGTTTAATTGTAGCTCACTGCAAGCCTATTAAACCCTGACTAAGTGCACCTGACAGACTGACAACAGCATAATGCTAATGCATGCCAGTGAAGAGCAGTAATTAGCTTCTTTAAAAGGGTGAGATTTGGAGGAAACTACTCACAGAACAAAAGAAAATGGGAGGAGGGAGAAGGAAAGGAACGAGAAGTTCCCCCCCTCCCCCCCCACACCTTGCTACATATTATGTAAATCTCTGCAGAACTCTGACACCTCAGAACTGTGCTCTGAAAGCTTATGAAGTAGCAAAAATATGTGCAGACTACTGGGCACAAGACCAGGGCTGTTTCGTTTTTATATAATGATTTTTTGCACGGACTGTGTGAACAAACTAAGGTAACAGTGAAAGTGATGTTAAAAAAAGACCCAGAAAGAGGGTGAGTGGCTAGTCTGACACTTCTGCCAACTCCAGAGTGCTGGAAACTTATAATCTTCTACAGAGCAGCCTTTCTTTCTTGCTATCTCTCCTGCATATATATCAACAGACAGAACAATTTCAGCAGAATGGGAGGGAAGCAGAACTGGTCCATGTCAATCAATTAGTATCTTATTGCAGGTCATCTCCTTTCTCTGAGTAGCTACATTACATTTGATTGGACATCCAACTTAAAAGTTAGTAACAGTGCTTTACAGTACAAGCTGATTTGTTTAATTCCAATCAAATCAGATCCCTTCTCCAAGAAAAGGCTCCAAAGGATTAGAGTACCCAAAAATTTAGAGGGTTAACTGTAGATTTTTAAAACTACACCGAAGTTTCTCTTTAGACATGTACATTGCATCCAGCCTACTGTAATATTGAAAATGTGGCAAATTCTAGAAGGAATCTGAGCTAATCTTGTTAAATCATATATTTTATTAAAACTTTTCACTCTATGTTTTTATTTCAGAACATGAACGGAGAATTTCATATTATATGTATGTTATTTCTTTCGGACTGGCCATTGCAGCCTCCTTCCTATTGGATACACTGTCAGGATGTTTAATAAGTAATAAATAACCCTATAAAAATTCACACCACTTCCAAGATTCCAAATACAAAAAGTATTCTTAGTCCTGAAACGGTTTTAGCCTACAACAATTCTTTCAAATCAGCACGAGTGGTCTAACACTAAAGGCATCATCCTATTTTGACAAAAAGCTGTGACAGAAACTCCAAAAAGTGAACAAGCTGAGACCACTGAGAACATAACTTATCTTCCATTTACAGCAAACATTTCATTCAGATACCAGAGCACATTTATGAAAAGCAGTTCCAATATCTTAACCACAGTAGACAGATTTCCCACTGCAGGAACATTTTTGTGCATTTGCTTCCTTATTTAATTGCCTTAATGGAATAAACTTAAGCCATATTTAAACTAAAGAAATCAGACTTCATGAACATTTTTGCTTTTATTAACCTTGCTCCAAAGTCTTGCACATATCAAAGTGCCAATGAAACTTCAGTATCTGAAGTTATTGCTCTTCTAGACCATTGTCTTTTCCCTGGCCCTGAGGTTCAGAAGCAGAATGAAAGCAATTAACTTGCATTTCCTTGAAAGAGTGTTTTGTGCACCTGGTGGGAGACCTGTCTCTTAAATGGCTGCCCCAGGAGAGGGGGCAGGTCCAAGAATTAAAGTGCCTCAGTAGCAATAACTGCACAAGCTGTTCCATTGGCTCTGTGCTTGCTCTTTGTTAGATACGAACTTGCAGAAGAACAGAAGGTGGCAGAAACCTAGGAGATTAAAAATAGTAAGGAAATAAAGACCTAGGTTATGTTCTACAAGAGAGAGTACTGAAAGCTTGTGAATAGGGTTTTCTGGGCTTTTTTTCCAATATCCCACTCTACCTGCTTCAATTTTTTCAATTCTCTGTAGGATACAAATTCCACATTGGAATATCAGTTTGTTAATTTGAGAATTCTTATACCTGTGGATAATACATTTGCAGTTTTCTATGAGATGTACTGCACACTGAAAGACACTGAGATTTTATAGACCCATATGTTTCTCAGATTGGTGGGGAGGCACATCTGTAAGCAGGAATCAGAGGACTTAGCCTGCCTTTACTTGTTGTAAGGAAATTTCCTTTAAAATGGATCCTTTTACTGTTGGAATAATTTTGTGTCTTTAACAATGCACTAAAAATTGGAAGCTTTTGTTCACAGCTGCCTCTGTCCCTAAATCTGGATCTCTTCCACCATCTCAGATACCTTGCAGGGGGCTGTGGTAATTCATTTGATCATGCCAACTTCCCCACTGTGTTACCATGTGTCCATGGTAGAGCAGCCACTTTGCAGGCCTGGGGTTTCTCTCTCAGTTATCACTTGAGCAATGTGGCAAACTGGCAGAAAGGTGAGACATTTAGCCTTGGGAGAATCTCTCAGTGTCAGGTGCTCTGTGGCATTGGTCACCTTCCTAACAAAAGTGTGTGTAGCTGCCTCGGGGAAGTGAGAGGCTCCCTAGAAACAGGCAGAGGAATGCCCACTGCTCCTTTTGTCCCTTGCTATTATCAGGCACGATTGCCATAATCCTCTCCAGATAGCAGTATTCAGCGCTCCATTGGAAGAGCCAGTAACCAGCTTCTATTTGTCACAGCTATAGGGTCTGATCAACAGGGGCAGCTAATACATCCAAAGAGGATCAGTTACAGATCACCACAGCAGACACAGCCATCCTGCCAGATTTGTGAACATAACTCCTGATCAAGTCAGCTGACTTTCACCCACCATGTGCTGTACTCTCACTCAAAGCACCAAGCTGAGAAGTCTCACAATCTTTCATTTTCTATTTTATTTTCCAATGACACCTGGGAGGACAGCCAGAGAAATCTAGCCCAATTACTAGAACTGTACAGGAATAGCACTGAGGAGTACTGCAGTTCTCCAAAACATGTCTAAGGACAGCATGTTACAGTTTTTTGAACATGAAGAACTTAGGAAGCTTTGTCTTTTCTCTTGTTCTTAAAGAATTTTCCCATTTCCTTTTAAATAAGACCACCCCATTAAATAAGCTGTGACTTCTAGCTTAGTCTTGTAATGAGACATATCTCTTGCCAGGTTTTCCTATGTACATCAGATATTTATTTAGCTTTGTACTTTAGAGACCAAGGAAGAATATCATTAAAAAGAAAAAAATGAACCAATCTGAAAATGAAGGCTATTATCCATTTTAAGTATGAGATTTGATTTCTGATATCACAAAGTATGATATCCTCTGGGGACAACAGACAAGGTGGTTGATGAGAACATAGTCAGTTTAGGGAAAAATATCTTCTAGAATTTTTTTAATGAGCTCTACCTTTTAAAAAATATCTTTATAATGCTCTGGTGCAATTTGCAGACAATACTAAATCAGAAAGAGTTGTGAATATCAGTCAGAGCTGAGAAATGTTAGTGACAGAGCCAGAGGCACTAGTGGGCAGAAAATGACAGCATGAGTTTCAATTTAGAAAAATGCATATAAAAAACACCTAGGGATATAGAAATCAATGTGTGGATGGCTATTCACTGAGTGGAAGAAATCTAGAAAATACAACAAAAGAGAAGTGTAGGTGATAGAAACTCCCACGTTGCAGAAATACCAAGAAACAACACAGGATCGGTGCAGTTGCAGACTAAAATCCATGAAGACAATACATTGCAGAAATAATAATTGCCTGACCTTTGGCCAGTTTTTGGCATGAACACACTACAAAGAATTAATTCAGTGCAGGAAATAATGTTAGCCGTAAGACTGACAAATTGCAGTGTGTTAAGAAAAGACCAGCAGAACAGATTAGAGCATGGAAGAAATGATTTATTATGGAAAATTTATATAATTAAATATTTATCAACCTGGGTAGCTGAAAATGGAGACAGGATGGGAAGACATAACAGTCTGAAAGGGTATTAACAATGAAAAGAGAAGATGAATTACACACTCCCATGTCTGCAGTATGCTGGCATGCGGGATTGGGTTCTAGTATAAGTTTTAAATACTGAGCCTTACACTGTTACTTAGTGAGACAAAGAATCCCTCATTCCTTGAACTCCCATCATTTTTAGCACATCTCATTCCTCAAGCATCGTCTAACACATTCACCCGTGTCCCAAGTTATTTTACTCTCCCTCAACTCCTTTGCTCTCAAATTCCCAAAGCTTGACACCACCTCTACGGTCTGGGATGGGGTGGAGGGTTAGGCCCATCCCACTCAAAATTTTGTTCTGTTGAAACTGCAGAGCAAACTTCTCTAAGGGCACTTCAGTCCTGGCCAGATGGGATAAGTCTCTCCATAACCAAATGCAAGAAGGACACAAACATTTTCCTGTCTCTAACAGATGACCCATCAGAGCAGAGCCCCTGATTAGCCCACCTGCAGATGAGAGAAGGCAGCTGTGCCCAGGGTCAGGTGAAACCCCTGTGACAGGATGACTTACAGCAGATTACCCAGTGTTGTGCACAAAAGCTATTGGCCCCAGCAGGTAATGCAAATATGCACAACTACACACTTCTACCTCCTGTTAAACCTTTAACCAACAAGTGGAAAAACTAGGAAAGTTAACCATGCCATGAAGCCTTCTCCAGATACATCATTGAACGTACCAAGGGTGCTCAGCTTGAATATTTCTGATATTACACTCCATTATTTCAAATTTTCAATCATTCTCACACTTAGTACTTTGCTGTGATAATTCAGATGCACGTTCTCAAGGTATGAGACACAGGACACTAACTTTCTAGGCTTCAGCTGAGAATCCCCTGCATTTACGCATATGGAGATGTCCTAAAAGAATTAGGTTTACTGAAGAATCTATCCAGGGCTGATAATATTTGCTCAAGATTTACAAAAATTTCTAGGAAACGTATATTTAATATCTGAGAAAACTGATGAGTGATGATTCTGTCTTCAGAAGGAGACAAGATTTCTTTTTCATTCAAGAATTACAAAAGTCCTTCCACTACTCCAAGAATTCTCATAATGCTTACAATTGCAAGTAATGACATATAAAGTACTTTTGATTGTCTTTTTCACCATATATGGGATAAATAATGCCCCAGATTGTTGTTTCCATTTTTTAAAGACTCCCCACAGACATATTCCTTGGCCATCTGTTCTCTGGACCTGCTGTGAATGAATGTCTGCACCATGCCTGCCCTGCTGAGACAGACAGTTACCTCTGGCTTCATGGCACTGTACTTGGCTCCCAAGAAGAGCATTTTCCAAGGAATTAATGACTGGGAACTGTCACAGAAAGCTATAAAATTACGAATACCAAGAAAGCAAGTGGGAAATTAATATTTGCTACTTTACAAGACACATAGGCAAATCAGTGTTTTTGTGAGGCAGCTTGCTAAAACAAGCTAAAGAATGTACAAAACAAGAACATTTTGAAACTCCTTATTCAGATAGCACCAAGACTCAAAATACATACTGATCCAAAATGGAAGAAGAATAACTAATGGAAAATGCATCCAAAAACATCCATAAAAATTATTCATATTCAGCTTCTCATTTGAGATATCCCAAAAGTACTTCCCAGAAGCAAGAAAAAATATCCCAAAGACAGCTTTTTATATACATGTAATGTTTCTTACCTTCACAGGTTGTTGTCACAAGCAGGGTGCTGAACAAGGAGAATTTTTAATCAAACCCAGGACCCCAGCAATTCTAGTTTGTTTGTTTTCAAAATTCTATACTTCAGAATGAAATACATTAACTATCACTCCATTACCTCTCAAAAAACCCCCTCCTCTATTCTAGGAGTTAATGTGCTTTACTGTACAATTACAGAAGTACCAATCACTAAACAGAGCCACTGTATTTTGCCTATTTTTGAACAATTTTACTGACAGTATTTGACTGATTTCCTCCCTTTTCAAGTATAAGACAAAGAAGCACTTTCTTAGTCACATATTAATTACAATGTCCACACCCAATCTCACAGCTGAATACAATTCAGAACTACATTACTATTTCCAGACCTTCTCTACCTCTTGTTGTTTCTTAGATTTTGAGTGTGTCTTTGTCCTCTTTTGATGCACCACTTCTCTCTTTCCTTTAGCATATGAACCCTTTCCACATTTAAGAATTTGTCTTTCGTTTGAGTACCTTGAAATTACCCAATTCCAAGTTCAATCATCTCCTCCCTCATGCTTTCAACCTACTGCTCCTATGCTTTAAAGAAATTTGGCCACCAGATAAATCAGACTACTGAGGCTACGAAGTGAAAAGAGTCTTAATTCAGCAGAAAATATCATCCTGTAAATCTAGTTGTCACTTGATAAAAATCATCTGGGGAAAAAAAAGCTGAAAACACCTTACTTTTTTCTAACAATACAAAGATTAATCCAAAGGATAGTATCTACTGCAATTTATGAATTAGTATTACGTCAGTCAAGTCAGGAATTATTTTTGAAGAATACAATTTTTATTAATAATCTTTTTAAAAATACTTTACATCTACTAATTATTAATTACTGTGCATTACTACATTATATTAAAATGACAACACAATCTCTTTAAAATGAAGGTCAAATTCAGTTTCTTGCCTACTACTAAAATTATATTTTGCTTCACATACAGAGCTGTAAGAAAAAATTCTAAATTATGTGTTCCCATTAGCTGCAGATGCTGATAGATTAGCACTATCAAAACAAGAAATAAAGATGTCAGTGTTGCTAGACAACCACTTCTCTTTTTAACCCTACCAATGACGCAAGCTGTAAGAGCAGAGAGAAAAATTTGCTGTCATGCTTTAAGAACCTCTGCAGTTATATTTATGGTGTGACTATTTTTTCTAGTTTTTGCAAATATAAAAATAAATACTCGTGGTCAGCTTAAGTGACACCTGAGATTTGGCCGTTACTGACAATGTTATACATAAGGTTTCTGTGCTATAACAATTTTATTGTGGTATTGAATTGATGCAATACCAATTAAAAAGTGTGTGGCTTAAAAGTCAGTTTAAGTCTATTTTTATTAAAATATGTATAAGGGACTTGAAAATACGTGTTCTGTATCTACCTGTACTATTTCTGATTATCTAGCTGATAGTAAACTACTGATTTTGCTAGAAGCTTTTCTTAGTAGATAAGGAAGCATGATGAAACAGGTAAAAAGAAATCCTGATGCTCTCCTAGGTCATCATATCTATTTCTAGATCCCCTAACAAAAGCCTTGTTAATGGGGAAACCAAATATTCAAGAGCTGAGGAATGTTAATAATGAATATATATAACATAATTATAATCATTATTTTAATTCATCCCTGCTTGGGTGAAATTGCTACTGTTAATAATTTAAACAGTGGAATATATATTGAATAAACAGAGGGTCAGCTCTGGAGAGAATGTTATATGTGATCTATTACCACAAAAGGTTTAAGCACAGGTATTTTGGTATGTAGTATAGCTTTCTATACATCAGTAAAAATTGTATAGAATTTTCCTTTTTGCTCCAGTCTCTATCAGCAGAGACATGGCCAAAACACACGTCCTAGATCACTACATTTGTTTCCCTACTCCTCTTCCAGATTTACATTGATCAATAATGTAGGTATTGAAAAAAATGCACTAACACTCCTGCTCTCCCGCATGGAAACACAATAAAAATAATTATTGAGGTAAATCAAATGCTAACATGGCCTGAACAAACTTTTAGAAATAGTAAGCAAAGGGTTCAAAATCAAGTGATGCAGCAAATGTCTCACTAAGCTTGACAAATCCTGTGTTTCAGCCATTTATGATGGGAATAGATGTTTGCCGCCTTTGAGTAAATGTGTGAGCAGAAACTACTGCAGAAATTTGGTTGAAAGTCAGACAACCTTTACAGCCTTTGCAATATATCTTTAAGTGATAATAGGGAAATCCTATTCAAGTCCCCCATTACTGCAGATTCTCTTGCTGGTTGGAACAATCTAGTTAGAAGGAGGCACAAAAGCAAAAGGATGATGAGATCAGTTTCAGAGGAGGTTCTGATGTCTCAGATGAGCAGCTGAAGAGCCCAGCACCCAGCCATGCTCAGGTAAGTTGTACAGAATCAAGAGTTTGGCTTTTTCAGCTGCATTAGGTCTCTGTGCAGCTGAAGGGCAAGCAGCAGCACAGAGGGACTCAGAGCAGTAGTAAAAAGGCGGAAGAAAAATAAAATCCTAAAGAATTCTTACCTTCCTCCACCCAGCATTTGGTGGCAGTGCAGTGCACATTCCAGAATAATGTGAAAAAGGGAAGATGAAAGACAGTGTTTCATGGAGCCTATGAAAAAAATTAATCTCTATGCTTGTGTCTTGTCTTGCATGTATTTTTCTACCAGTCTCAGTTTTTTAATTGAGATTGGATTCGTTTGGTGCAGGCCATGTCATTCAAGCAAGATTTTATCATCTTGCTGTTCATTTATCTCATGAAAATACTGAACATTTACCTCTCCTGCTGCAGCATGTGAAATGACCTCAATAAACACTTTATAAAAATAGATAAAAGTACATTTTTGTCTTAAAACTGGCCAAGCAAAATCAATTCTGCATAGATCATGTTTATTAGACACAGGGAAACTGGTAGCCTGTGGGTTTAATCCATGAAATTATACACACTCAAACATGCATCTCAGACAGTAAAGCAACCCAGTCAGGGTTCACAGTGAGATTTCAAAGTTCTGCGTTCATATCTTCTTCCGTAATATCAATGAAAAAAATGTTTTCAAATTATAATCCAAAAAATCTATCAGTTTTATTGCAGTTTCCAGCCCATATTCCAGAGCTGTGGAAGATTTTTCACAAGATCAGCTAGCTGGGCTTCAGCTTTCCTTTTGTGAAGAGCTACATGCTCAGTACTAATGACTATACAAAGATTCAAAAATTTCATCCAGCTAAGAGAGGCATACTAAAAAAGAGAGGGAAGAAAATTTTGTAATAAAGTATTTCATCTATTGAATTTCTAGAGTTATTTTTCCTTGTGGAAATAGAAGTGAAGTTTTTACTTCTCAACACGTGATTCTGAGACGCCTGTTCTCCACCTATATTTTGGTTCTGTGAGGTCACTGGAAGGATTGCCAACATCTTTAATAAAAGAAGGTTGTCACTATTCATGTTTAAACTGATGAAATAGTGATAACTAATAAGAGTCATTTATTCAACTGCATGACTGGAAAAATGACCATTATAGCCTGTAAAAGGCTTAATCCCCTAAACATCAGATACAATTTTCTCATTCTCAAAACAGATTTTGAAACAAAATGAAATTGATAAATAAGCAAACCAAAACTATTGTTATTTGCTGATATTATTAAAAATTAATTGAGCATTCAGGTATTTGAAAAAAAGCGGCACCAAAAGAGAAATATGTGATGGGGATTCTTGAAACCTCTGATTCAAACAGGGAGAGAATATTGAAGCAGAAAAAAATGACAAAAACCTCCCAGCCAAACTTGCTAATCAGTTAATTGAGAAATACTCACAGAGGAAACAAATTATTCCTTCTAATCAAACATCATTTGCAGAAGAAATGAAAGCACATTTAACTGAAAAATGGCACAAAACCAGGTGAACAAAAAGATAAATTTGAGATAATTGAAAAGATAACTGCAAAGTCAAGGAACAGAACATGGATTTGAGGTCTAATCAGTTTCTTGGTCGTTTTGAAGCATGGAAGAGTGGGTTCAACAAATTAACATGCTAAGGTGGGGTATGTAAGATTGGTAAATTTTATATCAATGTATTTTAAAGTTTCATGTACTTTAAATTCATACAGGTCCTATTTGGAAAAATAGCAATATTTATTGCACAGGAAAATATGAGCATATTCCCTCCTTTTCTTTAGAGAGACCATGTCTTTGAATTCTCAAATGCTGATATTGTAAAATAAATATTAATGACATGTTTCATTTACAAAACAAATTTTCTTTTAAGTAAACAGATTAAAATTTTCACTGTATGCTGGAGAAATATTAGCTAGTTGGGGAATAAAAAAATTAATAATGATCCAGAAAACTAAACCAACCACAAAAGAAAGAGAAAGAACACAACCAACACCTCAAACCCAGTTTGTTTGGGCTTTTTGAGAAAGCTTTGAATCAAAGAACCACTCCTGATATATACTTTCTAACTTCAAAGCCTCTCCTAATATACACTTGCTGACCAGAAACTGTGAAATAAATTTTAATGCAGATGGACTGAATCTGGAATTCAATGAAACAAAGTATCAAATAAAAGCAATGAAAAGGAAAAGCAATACATTTTCCAAAAGCCTACGCTGAAAGAGATTACCCATGCAAGATGATTAATTAACTTTTTTTATTAAGTAAATTTACTTAATAAAGTAAATTGTTCACAGCTATCACGTGTCCTGCTCCCATGGGCTGTTGATTCCTGTGCACAGAGCAAGCTCAAACAGCACAGCAGGTTGGTGGCTGGGGCACAGCCTGTCTGTCTGTCTGTCTGTCCCTGGAGAGCAGCGCAGCCAAAATTCATCAGGACTGCTGCAGCCCAGTCTTACAAATTGGGATATGCTCAGCAGCTCTATGCACATATTTTTCTGGTGGAAAAATTAAATAAATTAATTAAAAGAGGCTTCTTAGTGGCTATGTGCTTTGTCTATGGCTAAAAAAAATAGTTTGGTTCCAGTGGTTCCCTGGGTGTAGATCCCCCTATACATCCGTTCTCCTGAGCATCTGCTGTCCATTCCCTGCAAATAAAAGGCCTGCTGACAACAAAGGCCATCTTGGATAGCAGTATCTTTTCAACCATAAACCAGTCAAACTAATAACTATTATTTCTGAGTTATGTGGAAAATTATAAATATTGCAAATCTAGCACATGGAACTGTTGGATTGAATCCAGAGGAGGCCACAAAGATGATCAGAGACTGGAACACCTCTCCTATGAAGACAGGCTGAGAGAGTTGTGGTTGTTCAGCCTGGAGAAAAGGAGGCTCAAAGGAGGCCATATTGCAGCCTTCCAGTACTTAAGAGCGGTTTACAAAAAAAGAGAGGGACCTTTTACATGTGCAGATGGTGATAGGGCAAGGGGGAATGGTTTAAAACTGAAAGATTAGAGATTTAGATTAGAAGTAAGGAAGAAATTATTTATTCATATGGTGACAAGGCACTGGTGAGACTCTGGAAGGGTTCAATTCCAGGTTGGATGGGACTCTGAGAGCAACCTGACCTATGAGCAACCAGGTGTCCCTGCCCATGCCGGGGGGCTGGAAGTAGATTAAAACTTTAAGGTCCCTTCCAACCAAAAACATTCTATGATTCTATCATTCTATGGTCTGGAAAGAGCTCCAAGCTGGCCAGACAGAAGGACTCCTCAAGCAATTCCCAAAGCTGGCTAGAAGTCCAAAGTTACTCAGTTTAGTTATTGCTTCTTCCTAACCAGAACAGTAAGAGGAAACGGGAAATACACCCCTCCAGTGCAAGCCTTGCATTAAAAATAGCTGCACAAAACACTAACATTATGATTATTTTTCCACTATTTGAACTATTTTGGAAATAAAATACAATGTTGTTTCAGAAATAACAGATGTTTGGGTTAAACTTCTAAGACACCAAGTTTTATATAATCATTATAGGTTTATCAGTATTTACTTTTACTCTTTATTTTTCTGATCTTTATTTTTATTATCATCTCAGTGTATGAAGTACAAGGACAAGACAGAATTTGAACTTCTGGATGCCATACCTGAGAAAAGTTAATAATTCCTTTGTTCAGTTTTAACTGCCATATCTATACCAATGAAAAGCTGCATTAAAAAAATTATATCAACAATGTCCTAAGCATGGATGTTCAGATTTCAAGTTTTGCTGATATCAAAATTAGGACATGATCTGAGAAAAATCTTCAGGTTTCTCCTTTTAGGGAAATCACCCAGATTATTTATTTTTAAGCTTTAAAATCTTACCATACTTATTAAACCACTGATTGCAACTTCTGCATTGAAAAAAAATAGACCCAAACTTATTCAGCAGTCCGGAGAAAATATTTCTCTCTAGCACTCAAATATGCATGACAGGAATACAGTTGCACTTAAATATCTCTGACCATTCAATTAGGTAACTAAAAGAAACAGCCATGATTTGTCTAACAGATGTACAGGAAAGGGCTCCATGAGCTTGGAAAGATTCACACTACCGTGTCTCCTAGTTCAAATTTGTGAAAATTAAAAATGACATCCAAATGTCATAATTGGGCAAAGCTAAGGAACAGCACACTCAGAACTGTCACCATTAATCCAGCTGTTCCCTTCTTTACACCTCTCTCCATTTCTGCCATTATATAGAATTATATTCCTGATACTACAAACCATTTCTGACCAATATATGTAGCAGTCAAGCATGAAACCTTTCAACAAGATTCACAGTAAAATTCACAATTCCCAGTAAAAATAGATGCATTGTGCTTGGTTTAGAGCTAATTGTGTAAACTCTTATCAATTTTTGCTGTTATTCATATTTAGTGGGGTCCCTGACTATAATAGTACATTTTAGAGGGAAAAATATAAGAAAGACAGAAAAAAGTTTTCCTCCAAATTCTCCATTATGAGATTCTTTTTCGACTTTACCAAATTCTAATCAGCTTGAATGTGATTTTCTAGGCTGAGCACTTTTCTGATACAGAATTAGATTTGTGTGTGTTCATGCATGTCCATATGTAAGGGGGAAAAAAAGGAAAACACAGTTTTCCCTTTTAAGAAGTAATATTATAACTTTGACACAAACCTAGTCTAGCAGACCCATCATGTGCATTACTGAGTAGTGGTTTTGTTTCAATTAATAACTCCATAAACACTGACCTTCTATGAACCTTACAGCTTTCCAGTTAACACATCTCAGTTTAGGTTTGCAAATGAATTTTCCTGAAGTCTTTTTCCTGTTTATTAGTTTCAGATAGGATTTACTGCAATATAAATAAAACTAGAAGAAAGTGAACTATTCTAATTAGATAATTCATTAATCTGTTTAGATTGTGCTTGAAAGATATTTTAGGAGCATGTGCAAGGAAGTTTTCTCCTTACATACAAGTTTATTCAAGCTTAGAAACAAACTCATGAATTTGCAATGAATAAAAGATGAAATGCCTTGGACATAAAAATCAATGCAGAAAAATAAATTATGTAAAATATTACAAATATAATGTGATTTACAAAAATATTAAGAATGAAGCAACATTTCTGCTCATAAAACCACAGTATGGATAAACCAGAGTCAATTTATATAATAGGTCCTTAGGGAATGATTATATAAAGGTGCTTCTGGAGGAAAATTGAGACAGCTTTATACATATCATCAGAACAGAGTATAAGCACCTAGATACCTCTGTATTGTAACTAGGGACAGAAAAATAACCAAGATTTGTGTTCAAGAAGAATAATTTTCCAGATAGAAAAGAAATGAAAGTGAGAGGAAGAGAGGGGGAAAAGAATTATCAATGATAATCCAGGTATTTATTGATTTTGAAGCTGACAAATGCCTTTACTTTTTTGTTAGGCTGGCTTTGGAGAAAAGCAGTCTTAGACTGGAAAATATTATTAGGTGGAGTAATAGCAAGTTAGCTTGTAAAAAAAGAAGAGACCATGTATTTTTTAAACTGCTTTAGGAAAGATGATAATTGTTGAAAGTCAAGCTAGTAGAAGTCTGGAAATTATACTGAAACAAACATCAGTAGTCATACATTTGGAAGATGACCAGGAAAAGTTAAAAAAATCCTTTGCATTTTTCCATACATGACTGGTGAAACAGAAACTGAACCATCTGTGTACTGAAACAGAACCATCCAAAACTTAGGAAAGAAGCAGGAGTGTTACAGTCCTGGATGACCCCTGGGCCAGACTGCAAAGGAACTAATATGTGAAATTATAAATGCATAAACAAGGCTTGCAAATAACATTAACTAACCTGCTTTACAAGTCTCTAGCACGACTAAAGAAGAGAAAAAAAATCATACGCTTAACAAAGGATATGTTAAGAAACTGAGATTACATAGTCTGGCTTCAATAATATGTAATCTTCAGGTGAAAGCAGATGGATTTAGGAGTAAATCTAAAATTTGAGAGAGTGAATTATTTCAAAATAGTATTGTACCTTAAAACCTAAAACCTTGTATCACTGTGACTTCAATACATCTATTCAGTAAGCTTGAAAAAAATTCACTCCTTTAATTAATGCATTAAACCAACTCAAAGATATCCCATACTCCAAGCAGGTGTTTCTTGGTCCTGTGCTTCCTGCTCAAAAATCAGATTTTAAGCAGGTACAACCAGAATCATCTGGCACTAAAAATTTTCCCTGAAATTGTACTTGCATTGAAAAGGATAACCTGGAGCCTGATGCCATGCCTGGGCTATGCTGTCACTATGATGCCTAATGTATCCAACAGGAAGGCAGGAAATCTTTAAAAGGCTGAGCCACTGGGAGGAATGGAGGAAGAGGCAGAAAGAGAGAGTCAACAGAAAATAAATTAAGGACAGACAATAAAACCAATGTGAACTTTACTAAGATTTTAAAACAAAGTCACAGATAAGTTTCTTTATCATTACAAAGGATCAGTTTACTCAAAAATAACAGCAAGCTCTAAACCACTCTGTGTGTTACAAAAATAGAATATCTTTTTCCACTAGCTGCCCTATTTCAGGATTTTTTTTTTTTGAAACCAAACCAAATTGTTCTCTATTGCTGTGACCTTAGAGGCCAGACTTCAGTCAAATCAGGCATCCCTGTGTGATTGCTCGAGCTCTCCTCAAGTCTCACACAATTAAAAGCATCAATACTGACACACATTAATGACAAAAAGTTAATGCAAGGGCTAATTGAGACCATCTTCCCCGCAGGCCATTTCACAACATTAAATAGCATGGAAAGCAGCCATTAATATGTAATTAAATTTCCAGGATGCATGGGCTATCAAAACCAGGAAGGTAGCTGGAACCCTACCTTCACACCTTTTAACCCCTAATTACCCCTTGAGCCCAAAATAGCCACTGTGCTTGGCAGTTCTGTGTTAATACCTTCCCCTACAAAAGCAAACTGGCTGGCACCAAGGACCAAATCTGCCAGCAACAAAAGCCAGCCCAGTGAAGCAAGCTGCATTCTCTAAGCTTTACTCTTCAGGGAGATATCTGACAGCACATTGCTAACTATCCTGTCAGGGATAAAGGTGTGTAAATGTTTTGCTCACAGCAGATACCAACCACTCAGAATTTCTGGGCTCTGAACAACTCATTCTAATATATAATTATATTTCTCTGACCAAAATTAACTGATTTCATTAACAAAAAAAACCATGAACATTTAAATTCAAATTGTTTAATACAATTTAATTTAATTTAATTCTGAACCTTATCCCACACTGCATGAATCAAAAATGATTCAAAGTGAAAATTGCTAGTGTGGGGTTGAGAGAGATGCTTCCACAGCATTTTAGGGAGAACACAAAGATTTTGAGAGACAGGTCCTTGTGTATATCATCATTACAGAGAAAGGAAATCAGAGGTACATTTTCCCATTTTGGACACACAGTTTGAGCTACCTCAAGTTTCTGGAACAGTTAGCACTACCCAGATATCAGTCTGAGTATTCATCAGTAGGAGTGCACTCGCCACAGGGCACTTCTAATGCTTTTGAATAAACAGCAGACAATCACTCATGCCAGCTTCTGATAAGAGCAAAGCCAAAGTGTACTGCTGAGAAAAGGCATCCAATTTATCCCTGAACCCACATAAATACTTGTTATTGACCTATCTGTTCCCCTGACAGCAGACTCTTTGGGCTTTTGGGCTTATTTTAAACTTCAAATTTATTTGGGTTCTATGGCAATTTCAAATGAAACCTTTTAGTATTCTGAAATAACAACTGACATATCAGACTTCCCAGCTCCTCTGAGTCAGGGATGGACCCTTTGTCATTCAATTAAAGGTATAAATTTAAAGTTGGTTTCCAGGAAGAGTCTTAGCTCCAAATACTGCCTGCATCTGAATCCATCATTCAGCTGAGGCAAATTTTCATTTATCTGGATGAACTATTTCAACAATTTCCAACCTGGACACATTTCTGGTGAGAAAGGAGAAGGAAAGAAGTGCTACCTTAACATTTGAATGGACTGTTAATTTTTCAGTATGAAAAATATTTGTTAAATAATTTTCAGCCTTAGAGATTTACATCTTTCTTAGTTCCAGGTAAATGTTGTGAGTTTTGGTTTTATAATATGAATTAGTCTTCTAAAAGCACCAATGTCCAAAATATATTTTGTCACAATTTAATTAAGGTTCAAGTCCTTAAAAATGACCAAACCAAAGGGATCCTTTTTTTCCAGGAATGCTTCAGACACCAAAATACTGTTTCACAATGGAAACTGCAACTGATCTAAGCCACAGTATTAAAAACACTTTGTAAAATCTGTTTTCAAGGGCTCAGCATCCTTGTAAAATCAGGTAGTGCACATTACTTGTCAAGGCTATTGCTTTGGAAACCTGAGATCATCTCCTTGATGTGCAGGGATATTGAGTCACTGGTACAGCACTGAAGAATTAAGTTCACTCGGATACTCTGTAGGAAGGAGCATCCCTCTATTTTCTAAAGTATCCTCTCATGTGAGAAGAGAGTGAGACAAATGTTTTCAGAAATGGCTTGCCCACCTCATAAGCTGAGATGTGGACAGACACAACAATTGCTTAAAAGGCTGCTGTAGGAGCAGAAAAGAATGAATCAGCTCCCCTAGCCCGTGATGAAGACAAACAGAGACAATCAATGTATTCTGTCAGGACTGTTTTGATGAGGCATTGCATTAGACATCAGGCAAAGAAAACAACCAGCCCCAAACTTCCTAATAACAAAAATACAAAACTACTGCAATGGGATGATGACAGCAACCGAGGAATCCATAGCATTGGAGCATTCTGAGAGTGCAGGCAAAACCCAAAAAAACATAGGCTGAGCTGCATTGTGGAATAGGAATTAAATCAATCCAATTCAGTGCCTTTTATCTAAACTGCGATTTAAAAAAATCTTCATCTTTTCACAAAATGGAATTGGAAAAGGAAAGTAAAATTTTCAGCTTTTCCACCAGCTTCAGCAATCACAAAATATTCTCCCCAGCTAATATTACCATTTATTTATCTACAGACAAAAAATCCTTTTTTTTTTTAAACATGGTCTTGTGTTCTGTCTCCATGCGGTTCTTCACATTTCAAAAGTAAACAGAAACACAAATATCTATACACAGCTAATGGCAACTATGTGCAGCCACCTTTTCAGCCAAAGCAGTAATTTACAGCATTTATTTAATTGATTTTGAAAACATAATTTTCACATTTATAGACATATGGACATAACAACTGCCACTCAAAAAACCCCACTGGTATTACAGTAAATTCAGATTCTTGAATATAAATACATTTCTAACATCAAATGTAATATTTTGGGCTGCAAACCAAAGAAAGAAAAGATACAACTTCTATAGTGGCTTTGTATTCTGGAATTGTATCTTTTAAGTCAATGATTTCTGTAGACAGCAGTTCATCACTGGAGTGGATTTGCCCTTAAGAGTCAAGGTTTAGTTTCTCTCAAGTCTATTCTGTTTTCCAGAGCTCTAATTTCATTACTTTAATCTCAAAATATAGCAGGTCTAATACTTGGAATTTGTTACTGGAGTTTAAAATGACAAAATTTTCAGCACCTAAATAAAAGTGCAAATTTCTGTGTTGAGTGTGAAGTCTTAACAGTAACTAAACACACAGGTATATGTCTCTAAAAGAAAAGGTCAAAATAATGGCAAAAAATTCTTTGTTCTCTCTTTGTTACAAAATACAAGGAGGTGTGAGGGGATGAAACTTAGCATGAGTAAGGACTTGGATATGGGGGGGTAAGAAATAAGTACATAGGTTACATTGCTCCAGAAGAACTCAGGAAAATCACTGCTTTCCAGAGATTTTGATCATTTCTTGGAAGGTGCCCAGCCTCTCAACAGATAAAACTGACCAGTCTAAAGTGTGATTCTGCAATCATGTGTTTTTTACAGAATTACATCATTAACTAGGTTGGAAAAGACTTTTGAGGTCATGAAGCCATTTTGTTGCATTCAACAATAAATTCAAGGAAAAGGACCAGCTCTGACCTCATTCCATTTGTATATTCAGTGACTAGCATGTGGGGGAAAAAAGAAAATCACAGTAACCATATTCTAAGTAAAAGTATTTTTTTTCCCGGGTGCCCTCTGATGTTCTTGTGTTTGTCTGAGATGATTTGGAATATTGCAAAGGCAGAGATGTCACAGCTTCCTCAGGCAGCTTGGGCTTTATGGCAGCTAAAAGAAAGTGCAGTTTCACCACAAGTTTTTCTATGCAACACTGCCAACTTCTGACTCACAATTCAATTTGATTCTTGACCTGCTCATTATCTCTGCAGCAAGGACTCCAAATTATTTTGGCAATAAGTAACCTAAGAACTACTCTGGCATATGCAAATCTTCACTATCTAATCTGAAGAAGGTTGTCAATCAACCTCTCCAGAAAATAATGCTCCTGTCATCAGCTAGAGCTTCTAAATAAATAGACATCTGAGAGAATTTTACTCATGCAGCTTTTGTAATACGTAGCTTTACAAGTTTAATTGGAATTGGAATTTATTCCATATTTACTCTGACAAAACCAGTCATTGACAAAACAATAACAGCAATCCTCCCAGCCAAACTGGGTCTGTTCTTCCCCAACCTCTTGAATTGGGTCAAATTTAAATGGAGAATTGAATATGCAAAGAACTAATAAAGCATCCCCTTAGGAATTTAAAGAACAAGGCTATAGAAAGATAGATTTCAAAGGAGTCCTTCTATTTTTGAAATGTTTTCATGATGGCTTCTATAATAATGTTAATGTCTTATTGATATGATCATGAGTAGGTGATCTAGTGACATTTCTATCAACATGAAAGGTAGAAAAAAACGTTACTAAAGAATGAGCTACCAAGATTATGGTTCTCTGAATGTGCAAGAATGTCAGTGACAGTCACTTAGTTGCTCTACTCACTCCTATCCTGCTGTGGAGGACACACAGCTTCAGCCACTGCCTCTGTCACCCCAGAGAAATGTGTTTAAGAATTTGGTTATATCCTCAGTCATTGATAACTCTCTCTCTCTCCACTGAATGTTCCCAGTGGTGCAGGATCTTAAGGGACAATTCCAGTACCACACAGAGTGGCTGAAGCAGAGCCTTTGTTACAGCAGGTGTTCTTCATGGCACAAAATCTTTTTATTCTCCCAACCATTTTCCACTTGAGGTCTGCTACATCTTGAATACACTGACAATTCTGGTTGACTTCTAAAATATCTGAATGAGCCCTGGATAGACAGACATCTTAAATACAGCTGATTATCCATGATGATGCACATCTCCTTGGTCACTACCCAGCACTACCAAGGATTATTTCTCCTGATGAATTTAGGTCCACAGAGAGTTCACATTAAACACTCTCGTGGATATACTTCATGCTATTCACTCACAGGCTGAAGGAGAAGTCTCCTTATACTCTACAGCAGCACATGGCTCACTGGTATTTACTATTCATGCCATCATGCAGAGTTAGATGTGGAAATTAATGAGGTTAGAAGAAAGTTGCCATGTTGGTTCAAATTTTTGGGGAAAAAAAGCCCTCAAAGTATGATTTTTCCTGAAATCAGCCTAAGGAAACATTTCTTAAGCTCTCAGATATGGGCTACTGTTCTGCTTCATTACAAATTAGAGTCTAGTAAATGCCTAGTACCTTTAGCACAGTCAGAATTATATACATAATTAAATCAAATTTAAAACAAAAATCTGAAGAGCTCATATCTCATTCTCACAGGACCATCTTTATCCAATAAGACCAGAATAAAAAACTCCATTCGTTTTGTACTCTGCAAAGGAAGACACAGGCAGAACGCCTCATAGATATTCAACTGGTGCTATCATTTGGCCTATCCTACATTCAATTTTCTAATCAAGAGTGTATCTTATCTCTTTCACCTTTTGCTGCAATTATTTTCCTAGTTGTTTTGGGGAATTTTGAGCCAAGTAGTCAGGATTAAGTTCATCCACACAGTCATATTGCAGGCATATAAAAGATGAAACACCATGACCCCTTTTAGACTCAGATAAATTTGACAAATATTCAGAGCATCTGAGCATAGCTTGACACAGAGGCAGCAGTACAAATAATTTAATAAAGGCCATTCAAAAACTCACAAAAGTCTTCCAGATTTAGCAAACTTGTTAGCCAACAGTGAGAACCTAAACATTTCTTCCTCTTTCCTAGTGACACTAAAGTATTTACAGCCCTCTCCAACTTCTGTGAAGCTGTCCTTTATTAGCTTCCTAAGAAAATATTTGTATAAACAAACTTATGCATACAAAGGGTGAGAGTGTAATGAAATTATCTAACTGTACTTTGGAGACTTACAGTGATTAGAAACTAGCAGTGTTTGCCCAGAGAAATCTTTGCCATTTAGTGCAAGTAATCCACTGTAACAGCTTCCTTTTTCCCCCTGAAAAAAAATTTGGGAATCCCCAGGAGGGGTTCTGTCTCTAGCACCAATTTCTGATCTGCAGGGACATGTCCTGAGATGATAAACCAGACTCAGAAATTATCCCAACCTTGTTGTTAGGAGTAACCACAAAATGTTCCTCTCCCCAACTTATCTTGTGTACAATTTTGTGGCTCCAAACATCTTTTCCTATTTTTTCCCCTCCTATGCCAGAATTACCGCCCTTGCCCTTCTTTTCCCGCTCCCAGATAAGCAGCCTATAAAATTGCTGCAGGGAGCCAAGCGCTGCTTTTCACATAGACACACACAGACTTCCTTTACTGAACGTATTCTGCGTAGAGCATCCACGCCAGCCTCCAAAGGAGAGAGATGATAATGTAATCGCCGAAATGCCGAGAAGTTCCTCCGAGCACAGGCTACAGAGAAGGCAGAAACAGGGAGGCTCTAAAACCGGCGAGCGCATCACATATTAAAAAGTAACTTCTGGGCAGCGCGTTGCGAGGCTGGGCAGCAGGCAGGGAAGGGGAGCCCGCAGCCACATGGTATATTCCTGCCTCTGCCGCTCTCCTCTGTCACTTTTGATCCTTCTCTCCGGCTCCCTCTGCCACCTCCTCTCGTCTTCCCCTCTCCCCCTGCCGCAGGCTGCAGAATGGGACGCGCTCGCTCCCCAGCCAGCCGGCAGCTGTCACACAGCGCAGGCAGCCCGCAGCCGGTGCGAGGAGTGAGCCTACTCTGTCATTTAGGATGACTCACTGGAATCTGGCATTAATTTCCCTCTTTCTGATAGTGGACGGAGAACAACCAAAAAGCTACACTGGACTAGACCAAGGTAAGGGATTTAAGTGTCTTTTTTACCCTAGAGCAGCCCAAAGCTTCGAGGGTGCCAGGCTGTGTGCGAAAGCTGGCGCTGGCACTAACTAATTCGGTGGGTGTCTGAACACCTGACATTACATGCCATCAGTGTGTCCTTCTGGTGTTAACCCTGTGTGTACCGCCCCCGGGGGGAGAGATGGCAGGTCAAAATGTAACCTAGTGACCGCGTTTTCTCCCCTTAATGCAACTTTTGCGGCTGCACTACCACCTGCTCCCGTGGATACAAGAAGCTTCTCAATATCGGTAAATGATGAGGCTTTTGTGTTGTGCTGCTGGGAATGGAGCGTACCAGGCGTCTGTCATGGACTCCGTGTGGATTCATTCCCATAGCAGTTGCTTCAACACTTTAATGAGTTGAAATTCCACAGCCCACAGAAACGCTTCCCTGTCATTCCCCCTCTCTCTGAGGGGCTCTCATACAGATGCGATCCATTATCGGGCTTTTCAAAAGTAGTGCTCGCTGAAAGCAGCAAAACAAGTCTGCTGAAGCACAGGCAGCGCTGCACTACATATTCTGTCTGCATTCCTCTCTGCTTCTTCTGCTGTGAATCAAAAATTCAGCGTTGCAGGAGGGTTTTTGCAAGGACAGTAAACGTCTCTGGCACAGCAATTTAAAGTAAAGGGAAAACCTGCTTCTTCCCATTCTGAAATCCTGACAAAATATTCTTCTTTCATTTTCTGAGAAGGTACAGTATTTCGAGCAGAGTTATCTAAGCAGGTTTCTGCTGGGGCTGATTGACAGTTTTTAGTTGTGATTTTAATGGAAATCTCTCACTGAATGTCTACAGCTTCATTTCTGTCTATCCAGTGCTTTTTAGCAAATGGCTTTATTTCGAGGGTGACACCCTTAAAATTAACCCAGGATCATATTTTCCTAGACCTATAAACAGAGTATCAGACCAGCTAGTGCACATTGCAGAATCCCACAATCTTTGGATTTTAATGGTGTAACTGCAGTGGATGATATTTGGTTTAGTTTACAGGCTTTCTGTACTGTGGAAAATGTCACAACTGCAACTGAATTTATCTGTTTCCTATATGTTTTTATGGTGTTTCTCTGCAATATCCTATACATTCTATTTGTTCGGACCTTCTGTGTACTGGCAATAGGTTTATTAAGAGCTGACTTTCAAACCCTTTTTAGAAAAACTGCCCTGACATTACTGCCATGAAAAGGACTCTCTGCTCAAGGAAGATGACAGGTCTCACATTGATCACACCCATGGAGGTAACCAAACAGGTGTCAGCAATTAACAAAAAAAACACCACTCAGCTTCACAGTAGCTACTAAGACCCAGCGTTGACCACAATTCGTTGACCCAGTGTGAATATTTTTGGAATGAACTCAAACATGGCACAAATAAACACTCTCCTTAGCTACTACCCTCCATGCACTCTTTAAAATAGATTAGGGGAAAAAGCGGTTCTTCTTTCAGAGAATTTTTAGGAATTTAATTCAGAGATTTGGGAAGAGGTAGGACAACATCTTGATTTGTCAGTATAGATTCTACATCATTTCCCATCAGAATATGGTACAATTTTCCACTTGTAAAAGTGAACGGCATTTACCAATACTACACTTTACAATTATTTCTAGTCATTTGGACAAGTTCAGAGACTTTAATACTTTTTTTTTCATTTACTTCCTTTTCTTAGCACATAGCTATGGTGCCTAACTGCAAGAGTATCAGATTATTTCCAGGGAAAGTAATTCTAAAGTACAGTTCAGACAACAGATCATTGTGATTCTATTAACACTTGATAATATTAATGTAACTTATTTTAAAATGAGTACCTATTTATTGTACACCAGCTCTTAGTCACTTGCTAGGGAAGCACATGTCATTGTCTCTGGGGTCTGAGCAGTTATTTTTGAGCCTGTCTGGCTAATGTCTAGAATACAAAATTATCCTATTCATAAGTTGGGCTTTTCTGTGTTATTTCCCTTTCGTCTGAGACATCACTATATTATCAATTCTTATCTGGGTGGTTCCTTTCAGGTGGAATCTTAGTCCATTTAAATGCAGACAATTTACTGTGATAACAGTTTATTGTAACTTAGCAACAAGAGCTAAAAAAAAATCAAGTTACAGCAATAACACATGCAAACCTTGTATTGTGCTGCCCTGTACTCAGCAAATTAAACCCTTGAGATAAATGACATTCTAGACCAGTCAGTTTAATATCATTAGCTGGGCTGGCCAGTTGCTCTAATTACAGAAGTCAAAGACTGCAGGAAGCAGCTGCAAAGTCAGCACATGTGCAAGGAGCTGTTTGTAAAGCAAAAACACATGCTTTAACTTGAGCCTTTTTTGTTGCAAGATGAATTATTAAGGAAACACATGACATTTAGTTTCACTGACAGAAAAATGTCATTTGTATCACAGCCACAAATGGCTGTGGTCCAGGTGGCAAGATTTGTATGAGTGGCATGGAGTTATCACTGGTCTTTCTGTGAAGCTTAATTCCTGGCATAATATCTTCACCAAAATAAACAAACAAACACTTCCAATGCTATTTCTCTATGATCAAACTCTTGGGTCATTCATTACTGATGAGCTGGGAGGACAGCACAAGGAAAATCAGCACTACGGTCCTACCTATTTTACTCGAAATAGAGAATCCACTATCAATGAAACATGTTTAGGGACCAATAAAATGCAGAGCTGGTACCCTGGAACTGGGAGGAAGCATCCCTAAGACAGAGACATACTCAACTCTGGAGCTCTGCTTGAACCTGGAAGACTAAACCAGCCACAAACCAGCTCAAAGTAGAGTCAGGAAGCTGCTTTAATGGGTGGCCAGGAATCCCCTCAGCCCTGAGTTTCAGATCGCTCTTGGTGCTTCTCCTCCAGAAACTGAATTCAAGAGAGGCAGGAGTTTTGCTGTGGTTAGTTAAGTGGATTCAGTCTCATAACTGATTTAATTTAGAAAATAAAAATGTTCAGACAAGTTCCTCCCCTCAAAAAATCAGCTTGAATAGAAAGTTCTTCAGTTCTCTAATATTTCATTTGAACACAAAGCTCCACCCAAAGATCAAGAGCTCTAAACAAATCAACAAGATCTGACATATCAAGAACAAATATGCTCTTGATAACAACCTCTAGAAAGGTATCAAATCCATCCCAGCTACTTGATAAACAATATTCTGCACAGAGACCTGCAAAAATGGATTGTTTCATATTTGAAACAAACACACTTAGCCACTTTCATACTTTTTGTTAATGTCACTGTAGCTCCAGCAGCTGTAGATCTATTCCCTGCACCCTGAACAGAGTCAAGGTTCTCCCCACTGCATAGTAGCTTGTTGTAAGGTAAGCCAATTGCACCTAAAAGTAACACTGAACAGTTCTATTAACCATAATGAAGATGTTATTTCAAGCTGAATTTACACAAGTACTATTTTTAGACTAGGGAACACTTTGCACACATGTTATATTGCTTTCCATGACGTTCTTGTAACATGTTCTCATCAATTAAGATCAAATCTAATCTTAGTCTAAGGCTGAGGATGTTTACAGGGGTTAAAGTAAGGCATGTATGTCATGCAAAACAGGCATCCAACCCCCATGATTAGGCATTCCTTTTGAAGAGAGCATTTTCCTTTAAGTAAAGAAGTCTTAGAATTATAAGATTGTAGCATATTATGAATTGGAAGGGACCCATGTGGATCATCAAGTCTAACTCCTGGCGCTGCACAGCATCATCCCCAAGGGTCATATCACAAGTTATGCAAATACTTCTTGAACACAGCTGGCCTTGGTGCTGTGACCACTGCCCTGGGGAGCCTGTTCCAGTGCCCAGCCACTCTCTGGGTGAATTACTCTTTCCTGGCATCTTTCAAACACTCTGTAAGTTAGTGATGAATGTACTTGGTGGATAAGAACTATTGCTTTCTTTACTTTCAGTTCTTGCACTTTTCAACAAACTTTAACACACTCTTTTAGCATTTTCAGTCCAATAGAATTTGAACCTTTGACTACACTGATGAAGGGTGCATCCAACTAAAAAATAAAGGAATAATGTAACAATGTGTAGTTTATCTCAGTATATGTGTGGAAATAATGTCAGAAACTAATATTGAAATGAGGTAATATGTCCAATTTCAATCATAACAGAGTTTGAACAGACTCTTCCTTAAAATAAAATCAGAAATTTTAGTTTTCTGTTTAATTATTTTGTAGAACTTAATATTTTTCCATTAAAATCTTCATTATTTCTGTATTTATTTAATCCAGTGGTTTATGTTTTCTCTAAAATAAAACACAGATGATGCAGAGTCCAAGGCACCATTTTAGTTCTTTCTTCCTCAACCAAAATAAAACCAATATTGCATTCATCACAAAGTAACTTTTCCCATATTCAAGCTTTGTCAAATAATCTGGATTTGTGAAAACTGGTGTCATTCAAAACTGAAGCAACAGGAAAATACTTTTCTTCTCTTTCATTTTGTTAACATGTGAAAAGTCTTTCCACTTAGTATCAGCTTGCTTGTTCGTTTTCCATTGATTGTAATTCAAATCTCAAAAATTATGAGGAAGCTAATATGCTAGACATGCATTCTTTTTAGGTATTGAGGCAATGTCCTTACTGACTTGTTGATAGTCTAGGAATGCTGTGTTAAAGGCAGTCTGTGTGAATAGACTAACTGTCCAATGGGAAACACTTCTGAAAGCAAAGGGTACAAACCTAAAGGGTAGAACTCTAGAGCAGTTCTCCTGAATTACACTTCTGAAATGGATGTTAGACACAATCTGAGTTTTCAGTGATACTCAGCAATGTCTGTGTGGCTTTTCCTTCCTGTTTCTCCTCGTGTCTTTCCCAGCCTTTTCACATTAATGGTGTGTATTTGGGAAAAATATTCTTATTGCTCGGGCACCAGCAATGCTGGGTAACGCTGAGCAAGACACGCATCATCCAAGTGATCTGTAGGTAATGCAGAGTACAATACCAGGATCCACTTGGTGAAGCAACCAGAGTAAAAGCCAAGTAAATTGTTGATTTATAAGGAATCTTGGAGCCACATGGTACTTGAAATTATGTAGAAAATTATCTTTTTGTGTTGTAGAGATACTGGAGGGTTCATGGGAAAAGATCAATGCATCAAGATGTACAAGAGTACAAAGTATGTAGTGGTAACAGAAAATGAGATACATAACTCTCTGTTAGAGACTTCTTTCCAATTTTTGCAATGAAAAGACTCAAGTTTTTTCCTAAGTTGCAAACATTACAGATTCTGTCATGAAACTCAAAAAGATAAAACACTCAAAAATCATATGAAACTCTGTACACAAATACATGAGCGTGTGTGATGCCATAAAAGTCCCAAATCCTAAAGAAGCCAAAAACCACCCTCAAAACAGAAATACAGCCATGGCTTTATGAATCACATTTGATGCAAGGTTCCTAGGAAAATAATAAATTTAAATAGGCATCCTCACATAAATAGAAAATAACATGGAATCTTTGAGCAGAGTAGCTTTTCTTCAGTTCCTAAACACCTATAAACTCTGCCTTCCTCACAACTTCACAATCACTACTGTGTCATGTCTAACACATTGAACATATAATAAACAAGAAATTATCCCATAAAACTCCAGGACACTGTTCAGGTCATGAAGCACATAGACCCCTGCCATGCCAGCACACAGTTCAGGCTTCCTTCCTGGGGACACCACTGAGTTGTGTGCAGCAGAACAATGCCCTACCCGGCCTGGAGCCACCTGGAACTGTGCATATCCCATCTACTGCTCTTGGAGAGCAAAACAGGACAGAACTGGGCCAGGACAGAACTAAAATAGCCAACCTCTGTGTTACCAGGAACTGCAGAAAGCACCTACTCTGTTACAGTTGTTAACTTCTTTATAGCTGGTGACTGATTTGAGGTGAAAGGAAGCAATACAGAAAGCCTTGCACTTCTAAGGAAGTCAAATATTGCTACAGCTAGTTTCTTCAAGAGGGAAATGAAAGAAAGAGTTAATTAAACTCACTGTCTGTGGTTTGAAATATTAACCTGACATTGGTGTTTATCTCGTGTGAAACAGCTTTAATGATTCTATTTACGCCTTTACATTTCTCTCATTGTTTTGTTCACTGTCCTCTGTTGCCACTAGTATTATTACACTTTCAGCAGTAGTAATAAAACAATTACTGAGCCTCTCTGCTGTTTAATGGGTTTGAAACCTCAGGAGCTGAAAATAATTAAGTTGGATTTTTGTGCTTGCAATGAAGTTTGATGTTTAATGAAAAAAAGAAGAAAACAACAAAACTAGCAGAAAGATCCACAAATATTACAGTCAAATGGGAGTGCTGAATGAGTCTGACTTCCAGCATACCACAGCAACCCTGTCATTTCATCCAATTTTACTTGTGTCAATTTTACTTGTGTCAAACCTAGTATCTTATATAGGTATGCCCATTATTATAAAAATAGTTTCAAGTCTCAGAAATGATAATACAAGCTGCAAGTGCAGGACCTTACAGCTGCCGATCATAACATAGTAGGATCATTCCTGTCTCTTCACACCAGCTAACCTAAAGCCCCCTGCCTTGCAGCTCAGTCATCCTGTCTAAACATGGCAATTTAATCTCAGAATGCATTTCTCACAGAAAGCTATGAGAAACTTTAAAAAGAAAGGGAAATTGGTTAGAAGACCTGAGCTAGACTTCAACAGAGATGGCAGGCGCTTCTACTACTTCTTATAAAAATACCCCCAAAACTTATAATTTCAGGAGCCTCAGGAAAATTGCAGCCACATCACACTACTAATTTTGGGGGTTTCCTGCATGAATAATGTACTTTTTCCTCAGCATTGTTTCTTGGATAACATTATGGGGAAAGAGTATAACTTCTAGGTTTAACATTAATCAAAATATTATCAGTGCTGCACCTCAAAAGGTAAATGTAAATGTCAACTCTGCAATTTCTTGCAAAGAGAATGTATAAAGTTTTTTCTGGAGCCAAATGCATACATAACATAAAAGATTTTTAAAAATGGAAGGATGGTTTTACACAGTAGGAAAGAACACGACAAAGAGAGACCCTCTGCGGTGTTATAGTGGGATTTCCAGAGGAAACTCCTCAGTTTCCTTAGCACTCCTTGCAGCTGCCTGAAAAATCCGTTTGCAGGATTGCTTCTGCTAATGAATAAAATGAACACAGCTGAGGCAAAAAGGGAGCAATAGAGCACATGTGAAAATGAAGGAAAGAGATAAGGAAAGAGAAAAATAAAAGAAATAGGTATGTTCTCCATCATTCCTCTCAACATTTCTAACACTTAGAGTAGATTTATCAATGAATTGATAAAGAAATAAGGATTAAGATACAAATGAATACAAAAGAAAACAAATAAAAATTACAGAATCATTAAAGTTGGAAAAGACCTTCAAGATCATCAAGTTCAACCTTTGGCAAACACTACCTTATGAAATAAACCATGGCACTGAGTGCCACATTCAGTCATTTCTTGAACACTTCTGGGGTAGTGACTCTACCAAACCCCCTGGGCAGCCCATTCCAATGCCTGACCACCCTTTCAGTGAGTGAGGAAATTCTTCCTGATGTCCAGCTTGTCCTGGTGTAGGCTTGAGAACATTCCCCCTCATCCTGTCACCAGCTGTCTGGGAGAAGAGACTGACCTCCTGGCTACACCCTCCTTTCAGGCAGTTGTACAGAGTGATAAGGTCTCCCCTGAACCTCCTTTTTTCCAGGCTAAGCACTCCCAGCTCCCTCCGCTGCTCCTCACAAGACTCATGCTCCAGACTCTTCACCATCTCCCTTCCCCTTCTCTGGATACACTCCAGCATCTCAGCGTCCTTGCAGTGAGAGGCCCAGAACTGGACACAAATACAAAGAAACAAAGTTCCAAATACAACATTTAGGTGATGTAACAGATATTCCCTTCCCTAAGGGCCATTACTGTGAGCAGGAGCTGGAACATGTGTCTTCAGATCTAAACCTGACAAGGCATCTGCCCTTCAGCTCACAGCCCTTGTGCAACATGAGCAGGGATAATGCCTGCTGGAGGTAAGCTGGGGAAGGGATGGGGCTGGTGCTGTTGGAGTCCAGATACCACAGCAAAACATGGTTGTTACTCTGACATTAGTTTATTGCACACTACAAAATCAATTCAACACCTTTCATCGTCCTGTCAATCACATTCTGAAGCACTGCAGGACAAATGGATTTTCTCTGTGACAGTGGGATAGGGATCACAAATTCTGATCCTTCTATTGGACAATTCAGTACCCATTAGTTGTCAAGACAGCAGAAGCCACATTGCATTTGAGTCTCCCACTGCCAGTGCACAAGGGTGTCCATCCAGAAGGAGCAGATTATTGTGGATGGTGGAGGTATGGGACTGTGGGGTTCTGTGGCTCTAGGGTCAAGTCCAGGGAGGTCTGGTGACCAGCATGAGACACAACAAGATAGGTCTCTGCTTGTTTAAGCTCAAAAATCCATTTATTTGGGCATCACCAATACAGGAACAAACTCAGCTTAATCTAGAGGCAGAGACCTTTGAATAGGGGCAGGGTGGTGGGATTTGTAGGGGAGTTTTACCATTTCTGGGCTTAAAAGATACCTCCCCCAAGGCAGAGGGGTGGGGTCCACCCTTCCTGGGGTTCAAAGCCATGCCCTTACTTTAACTTTGCCTCCTCTGCACAGGGGCACCCCATATGGGACAGTGATTTTTGAGACACCAAAGAAATAAAAGGCCTAGGAACAACCACTGAAATACAAGGAACATGGTGCAAATATCTCCTTAAAAATACTGTAGTAGTACAGAACTGTAGTCTGCTGAAGAAAGAAACACTGAAGAGAAGAATGTGGGAGCCAGTATATCACTAGTATAAAAGTGGAAAGCTGTAGAACTAAGTGGGGATTTGATTTTCGCCTGTTGTGAGTCAGAGGCATGCTAAATCATTACGACCTCTTTTCACTGAACATCTTAGATTGCCAGAGCCAAGCTTTCTATGCCAGTTAACCTGCTGGGGGTGGAAACTGTGATACTAGCTGAGCATTTCAAGTAAGGAAAACCAGAAGAAAAATCAACAGAAATGCAACTCAATATGTATTATTTAATCTATCAATGTACAGTCACTAAATAACAGCATTGTTTTTATCTTCAGATTTCTATTGTTAATTCACAGTGACTAATATCCCATTCATATAATGCTTCTTGGTACATTTTGACAGCCAGAAAATTGCTCCTCTGCCTGAACTTAGGAAACAATTTCTTTTCTGGGGTGTAAATGTAAATACAAGGCACAGGAGAAATAGCCCAGTTATCCTGTAGTAAATATGAAAATGAGTGTTACATGCATATACCCCTCATTAAGAAACCTACAATCATACATGTCTGTG
Organism: Anthoscopus minutus; assembly: GCA_013399455.1. NCBI lineage: Eukaryota > Metazoa > Chordata > Aves > Passeriformes > Paridae > Anthoscopus > Anthoscopus minutus. The sequence continues at coordinate 108,559 of VWYI01009622.1, forward strand.
ATTACTAAACTACACAGAAAGTCGAGCCTAATAGTGCTAAAATGTTATTACTATTATGGCAACACAAGCGCAACAGGCACAGAAGAGAAGAATAAACGAAACTTTTTCAAATCACAGGTGGTATGGGAATTGTCCCAGAAATAAAGTAGAAGTAGTAAGGAAATTAAGTTTAAGGTCCCCAGTCTGGAATATAGACTGATGTCCTGTAAGTGTTATCTCAGCCTTCTGTAGTGAGTCTTGTGCAATTCTCTGCTAGTAAATCCTGTGCTTTCATCACCCACCCCTCAGTTCTGATCGCTGCCCAGGGTCTGACTCCAAAGTGCCAGCTCTTACCTACGCCTCTGTGAGGATAAATAACCAAATGCCTCCAATAGGCCAGGCAGCAGCTGACTCCATGGTTTTAAAGGTCAATAATTTCTTTTTTAAAATCAATATATTTCCAACTGATGTGAAAGCTTCCAGCCTAAAAATGTGCTTAAATGGAAAATCCAACAGGGCTTTTCTCCAAGTCACATGAATTTTAACAGGGCTCACACTTGTCAGCTTTCAGATCATCAGAAGGCTTTTTATAAGGGATGGGGAATTCTGAAGATTAATTCTGCTCCTTTCCAAAAAAACACCACTTCATCCCCTATTCACAGTTTTCACAGACAATGGATACTGTTCAACAGTGATGACTCAGGTACACTGAAACAGGAAAAGTGTGTAAGCAATAACCAAACAATGGCATTTTGCTGTGTCAAAGGGAAGTGGGCACGTTGTGCTTAGCTTCCCTGAAAGGAGAACTTTCTTTTAGCTAACTCTGTTCTCCAGCCATTTCTGTAAGAGTCATCACTGCTTCAAAAATAAGAAGGGATTGTCTATAATCCAAGAGAAATGGTTCAAGCTAATGCCCTCCCCCCACTTGTATAAATGCTTGTGCAATAAATAAGAATCTAAGTAAGTTGGAATCACTTGTTTTTCTCCTGGAAATGATTCATTTGGTAAGCTATGATACATTTAATTTATTATTTATAGACCTAAGCTTTCACATCATAATGAGCCATATCAAGCAGACTTGAATTCTAGATTTTGAAATAAGTATGATTGAGAAACGCATTGGGTTGAAAAGAATTCAGATAATTTGATTTTCCTTTGTGCTCCATCTTTTACTGTGTCCACAAGCAGCAATAAATCAGAATAACTGCTACCTAAAGAAAGCCTTAAAGGGAAGGTTACAGCAGGGTATAGCTCATGCAAGCAACAATTGCCTACGTGAAACTAGCTCTAAGTGTTGCCTTTGGTCAAGATTTTTAGATTCCAAGATAAGCCTCACCCTTTGTAAGAGGGGCTCACAGAAAATAGGCTAGGGAGTAACACAGGACCCACAGGAACTCAGTTTCCTAAAATTAGGTCAGCACTGGTATAAAATTAGATTCAATGTTCTGCTGACCGAACTGAAAAGAGGAGGAGTAATTTGTAATCACAAATTCTTGAGGGTAATGATGTATTTTGCTGGAAGTCACCAAATACAGGCTGCAAACTTGCAGCTGGTTAGCTCCTTCCTCTTCCCAACACTACTAAAACTCATTTGAAGCCTGAACACAACCCAAACTTATAAATTAGCTATGAGAGACAAATTGTTTCAAGTCAAAACATGCAGCACTATTTAGACAAATGATTACATTCTATACTTACACAGCATTCAGCATAAGACTTGTTTATCTACTACAATTGATTTCTCAATTAAATTGTCTGATGAAATTGCTTTTGTTGAGGGACATGGGGGGCTGTAAAGCTAAAAATAGTAAAAACAACAACGCACGAAACCATAACATACTTCAATTCAAATCACTTAAACATTACAAGTAAGTTGGTGGAGCTTGTAATTATAAAAAAGCATGAAATAGCAACCTTGGAACATACTGAACAATGATCTTGAACAGTAACTTTCTAAAATCAATTCTAACCATCTATTGTCTTACGATGCAGCTCTGAGCTTAGAAATTAAGCTCTGGGGAGAAAGAAACACTGTTTTCTGATAATGAATGAACTGATCTTGTATTACAGAATCACCTGAGCAAAAAAACATCTAGACCCAAGCTATCAGAAAGAAAGCAACACAAAAACCAATGCCCGCTTCTACCTTACCAGTATTGCAGGACAATTTCAAAATATTTTACCATGAACTTGTTTGACCTACAGTAATATCATTCTGAACTGCAGCAAATTGTGTTCCTTCCCACGCCACTGTTCAGTCCCACTGAGGTCACGTGCCCTGTGCACCCCTCTCCAGAGGGCTGGGTGCACAGACTGACGAACAGGTTTTTTGCTGACTCCAGCCAGCAAATGCAGAAATCCAGAACAATGCACAGAGGAGCACCTACTGCACTAAAATCCAGAAAAGCCATTTTGTGGATTGCTGTGATGTGTAAGGATATTGGAAACTGCCAAGGTTGTAAAGCAGACCTTGACAACTCTGGGACAGAATTTCCCTGTGTACCTGGGGAATAGGCTTACTAGTGAAACATAGGATTTTGTTGGTTTGCAGTCATAGTTACTTCAGAAGATCAGCATGAAGTAATCTAACCTGAATCTATCAAAGATCTGGACAAAAAAAACATTGTCCAGTTCCTCCAGCACCTTTGTACAGCAAAAGAAAGGCCTGCCCAGTATAATAGTCTAAAAATTACCTTCTCTCAGATATCTAATATCAATACTAGCTCAATGTTAATAAATGACAGGTTAGGAAATAAGATCCTGGGCTACTGGCCTGGATCAGCCTGGCATGGAGATTCTTAATACTGCAAAGACCGTTTAGCTGAAACTGTAAATTGCAAGGACTGTGACTCCCTCATTCTGCAGAGCTTGTACAGCACATCAGAAGAAGGTTAATGAACGCCAGGGTGAGAAGCACTAATGAGACAGCAGACAGCACTTTGAAGAGATCTGGCTTTTGGCAGCTAGAGAAACACATACCTTTTCATAGGATCACTGACTAGGAACTGAGTTCCCAGCCAGATCTCCACTGAGATGCTGAGTTATGGAGGGACTCCTCTAGCCTGCTCTGCCACAGCCTTCGAGGCTTTACCATACAACTTCAGATCCAAAGGAGTAATCACGTGATTTCCCTTAGTGTTCCCCAGGGGCAATGTAATGGGTACTTGCAATGCTGATGCCTTTTAAGTTTTCACAGCAAACTTCCCTGTGCAGGCTTATCCCCTGCTGTGCTCCAAATAGCTTATGGGAAACCAGGAGCAAGCCACTACCTCAGGAAGGGACGGTCAGTGACAATGGATGCCATAACCAACCCATGCAATGAAGCAGCATGCCAGCAGAAGGGCTATATGTACGTGCATTTATTGCAGGTGTGACAGCCTCAATGAGTAATGAAGTGCTAAAATGCATGCTGGTTTATCACAAACTGCTGGGAAGCATATTGCTCTCATACGTGCTGAGCATGTGAAGTGCCAGTTGTGCTTATTTTCTAAAACTTCTTGGGTGAAGAGTTTGGCAATCTACATGAGGTGTTTTGTGGCTGATTAATTTTATAGATAGTGCCAAGTAAGAACCTTCTATCTTACTGAATCCAATAGCAATTTTAATCAAACTCTAGTTGTCTGCTGGTTTGGAGACATAGGGTGCCACTTTATTAGCTTCTACATACGGCTTGCTCTCCCTAAATAAAAGTAGAGAAACCTTCTGGCATACCTGTTTCTTTCCAGAAGAATGGACCTACACAAGGGCTTAAATACAAACCTCAAGGTTTCATTCAAAAAGCAATTTAAGCACAGTGCAGCTAATAGATTTTTTAGTAACTTTCTAACATGATAACAACTACAAAAACAAGCTTCAAATTTGAAAACAACTTGCAAACTGAAACACAAAATCCAAGGATGACAAAAATATTACTTGTCATGTAGAACATTGACCAGGTTTTGGAATGTTACAAACAACCTTATCCCATAAGCAGCCAGCAAATTTTGTAAAATATGTGTGAACCTGTGCCTAACCCTTCAAGGAAATGTGGAATGAATGAGGATTTGTAGGAAATTCTATTTCAGCATTATGATCAACAAAAACTACTGTTCAGGTTCCTGGGTCTTCTCCCTCTCTGTAATCTACACTTTTCTATAATCTCATTGTGTAAATCAACAAAAGCAGCTTCTGAGCCCCTGTTCACAGTATGAGAACAGTAACTACACAAATCCAGTGAATCTCTGAAAGTCATTCTCCAGAGGGAGATTTCCTTTTGTCATCTGATGCAGCATCTTTGTGCCCAGACTCATCTGAAGGTGTCTATGCTTCAAATCTTACAATAACGTTACAATGAATAAGTTTTCTTAATTCCAGTTTTAGATTCGGTATAATTTCTTCTATATGGTCTGTACAAGCCCATAGGTTCTTTCAAGGTCAGGGTTTTATCCACTGGAGTTTGCAAGAGTTTTGGGTGGGTGTCTTTTTGTGCTTTAACGTTTGCTACTTTTTCCTAGATGGCATATTATATGTCAGAGACAAAGAAATAGCCTCTCTGAAGGCTCAATTAGTTCAATTTTTTTTATTGGTTTTAAGTTACATTGTCTGTCAAGGACATGCACATTATGGAGGTGCTGAAGTAGGAAAAGAAACTGCTTCAAACCAGGAAAACTGAGTTTTGAAAACCCTATGACTACACAACACATAAATGAGAAGTTATTTCTATGGTTATTATTCTTATCACTTATCACTGAGTACTCAAATAGCAGCCTTGAAATAAACTTTAAAACTCAGAAAACCCTACTAACAGCAAATGACTTTGTTGATTAGTCCTATAGAAAGAAATGGGAAAAGAAACCTTGTGTTCATTAGAGCTGATAGATAGAGCTCATTAACTAAACTATACTGCCTCTGACAAAATTACAATTTTCTGAATTCCATGCCTTTCCCTAAACTACAGCATATGATTCCAAGGATATTGTACAGATCATACATTGCTTCAGATACATTGGCTGATCTTCCCTTACAAATCCTAGAGCAGAGGCAACATGGAGACTCCCATGCAAATGCACAGGTTGTGCCAGCCTGCAACATCCACCACTGATGATTTTATTAATTTGTACTACAACTTCAGCAAAGGACTGAGGGCTCCAAGGGGTTTGAATCCAGCTCCCTCAAATGGATTCATACTGCCTTAGCTATATTTTACTTCAAAAGCATAGGTACAAAATCAAGTCATCATGTTAAGCATGCATTTCCTGGCTTTATCTAAGCCCTTGTTACACGTGCATTGCCTATGATGAGCCAATTAGGCTCTTTTGAGACCTGATACCATCTGTTGGAATCACTGGCAGCCCA
>VWYI01009623.1:0-17057 GCA_013399455.1 Anthoscopus minutus
GTGGTATGAATGAGACAAAGAATGGATTTGCAGATGTCTGTTATGCAAATTTAATCATAAAGCCTCTGATGGTCAATTTGTGTTTTGCAGTATTTGAAGATGTTTTTTGAAAACTTTATTTTTTAGATTCTTACCTATGGGTTATCCTTTTCCAACATCCTCCCTAACTTTTAACTGAGTATTCACAGATTTAAATTGGAATTCCCCTCTGTATTGATAGAATTTGAAAGTGCTTAGCATGATTTGCTGTTGTTGAGAGATAAGCAGCAAATGCAGCAAACTTTTAGTACCACTACCATTTTCTTCAGTTTCAGCTGCTTTCAAATACAGAACCAAGACTTCCAGAGGAAGTATTTTGTCCCTTTGGATGGTCTCTCTGTGTAGATTACATCAGGTGAAAATTTATTTCAGACATCTGAAATGTTTGTATGATCAGGACAACACATGGCAAATCATGAATTTGTTTGTAAAAACTAATTTCTTGCTTACCATAAGACAGTAAGAATAGAAATTGTCAAAAGAAATCATGTCTCATTTATCCTCTCAGTTGGATAATTTTCTATAATATCTGTGAAACAGAAAGAATATTCTTCAAACTCTGAGTTCTGTTTCCACTGAGACTCTGACCTCATTTATTCTCCTAGGAGAGGAGCAAGGGAGAGAACTGGGATACTTCACCTTGAGAATAAGCCTTGTGCCTCTGACATCAATGTTCTAAGAATGGACTCAAAAGAACAGTGATCTCCCAAAACGAAAGAAAAATGGAGAGAACTGTGTCCAAAATACACAACCTTTGTATTAATTTGAGAGAACCTTCATGCTGCTCTGAAAGCATCTTATGAAACAATTCTGTCCTTCTTTCTGTGGGGATGCCAGGGTAAGAACCATGTTCTAGCAGTGTTTCTACTCCAAGCTGTGCTTTGTTTCAGTTTCTCTTTTCAATTCTAGATAATGCCTTGTGATCTTCAACAGATCAAGTGATGATTTCCTAACACTCAGGGGAAAAAAGGTTGATGGTGTGATGTACAGAACCAGTCCTTTTGTTGCATTCAGTTTTGTCATACAAATTCAGCCAGTTTATGCCTGTACTAAAGATTGAGATGGAATTCACCATCCTTCCTACTCATTCTCTTTTCATCTTACTCCATACAAAAATTTCCAGGAAAAGTATACTCCTGTTGATTCATACAGTCTCTTGCCATGATGAGTGTGAGGAAACAAATTTTAACAATGACTTTGACAGCAATGCCAACAATTTGTCACCACTGTTTATCTGATCATGTTCTTTCCTAGTGATACCGTCTCTTGGGCAAACAGCTCTAGACAGGTCTCTAGAAGTCAATATAAGAATTACAAGGGAAGAATATGAACAAGAAAAGAGATATTCCTTACCATTTCCTGTCTTTCAACTCCACTTCTGCCTGTTAGAATGGGTCATCTCCAAATCCTGTTCAAAGCAATGTTTAGTAGGGTTTTTTGCCTATATATCTGTGATAATAAGAGGACTTTTTTCTGTTAGGGCACTTTTACTTTCACTAACATTTGGTTAGAAAATAGGGGGTATTTTTAGTAGTCTGAAGAGATAATTTGTTATTTAACCCCCAAAGTACAACAACAACAACAAACCCAAGCCAACTAAATTACATTATTCTTATTTCTAATGTAGTTTTGTAAAAAAAAGTAGGGTGCAATGGAACATAAATGTTAGTGATTGCTAGTACAGAGGTCATTCAAGGATCAGCAGGTTTTTGTAGGTTTTTCCCCATACTTAAGTTGTCACCATCCTTAGGTGCAGTCAGATCTTCTGGAAATTCCCTTGCTGTCCAGCTCTATTTTGAATCAAGGCTGTATACTAATTTTTTTATTCTTGCACAGCTCTTTCATATATTTCTTCTTCTCTTGCTATTTTTGTGACTAAGCAAGCCTTTTCCCTGTGCTGGTTCCAGATTTGCAGGTATAATGGAAGAGATGGAATAAGCCATGGTGCAGCAGAAAATCACTGCTTCATGTTTTGGTAGTGAGTAAAAAGGTTTGTGGTTTATGATTGCCTCTTCTTGTGTGTTTTGTAGTAGCAAGATTGCTGTAATCTGTACAAGCTCTTGAGTCAGAGCTCATGGAAGTTGAGAGGAATATTCCCACTGACTTTAATAGCTTTGTAGGAAGCCTTATGGTTAAGGTAATCATGATGCAAATGTTTTACAAATATTTAACCTGTCTTACATAATTAAACATATTTTTATTCCTAATTATTCTTTTTATATCCACTGTCCTTCAGGGTAAGGAACATATGTGCTCTGTTCCAAGAAATCCTTCTATTACATTCAACAACTTTGTAGAGTTGCACCAAGCAATGCATTAGCCACAGATAAAGTACTGAGCACCTTTTCATTCAGTCACTAGCAAAATTCCCAGAGGATTTTTTTTATGAAGCAGTATTTGTCTCTAATGCTTTTTTTCCCGTATGCATTTTGTTTTATTTAAAACAAAAATCATCTTGGTCTGAATAAACAGCTCAGAACAACTCAGTTGCACATAAATTTAATCACAAAACTTTTCTTTAAGTCCCATTGCCATTTCATAACAGAGTTTAAGCTATCAATTAAAATTATTTTCATGTGTCTAAGGAAGATTTTGGGAAATTCCATAATTGTTTTTAGTGCACCTATTAATATTCCAATATATAATTAGAGCTCAGCTGGGTCTTGGAGCTGACAGCATCTAGTCAACATCTTGCATTCTGTTGCATTGCAACACTTTCACCAGCTCTTAAAAAACATATGTACCTAATTATAAAAATACCAATTGTGTGCTGTTGCAGACATGAGCATTAAGGGAAGAACTAGCGCAAATTACTTATTCCAATTCTGTAATAATGAGCAGAATGACTGACTTGATTAATCAGTTCACTTGATTTCCTGAATTTGTTGTGTCTTCTGGTCTTTGCTTTTGGAGCAAACAGCAAGAAATAACAACTTTTCCTCTAGATGTTGCACTAAGATGTTTTATAGGAGACAAAACAATCCCAAATTTATTTACGGTTCCATGCTTAAAAAAAAGCCATGAAACCTAAGACCTTCTGCTTTGCCATTTATAGCCAAAGATGGTAAATCAGATTCAGCTACGTTAAGAGCTGCAGTTTTTTCCACCGTTTTACTTAGATGGAATTTGCCAGCTTGTAAAGATTTAGTTGCTTTCCCCAGTTCTCTGAAATGAAAACAGTTTTTAAAACTTTCTTCTTTGCAATTCAGGACTCATAATAAGGTAACAGCAGCTCTGGAACAAGATTCTGCTGCTGCTCAAGAAATCTTGCCCTGAGTGTCTGTTTGGAATCATTTAGAATTGCTCAGAAATGCTATGGAGTTCAAAAGTGCTATAGAGAACGATAGCAACAGCATCTCACATTGCAGTGAAAAACTTCTTGACGCTTACTTTAGATAAGGACCGAGGCAGTTTATTGTTTTATTAGGCATCAAGTTAATGAAAATTCAGTGAACTTTATCTTCAGGATCAGTATTAGTAAAACAATAGATAAACCACAATAACAGATACTTTAAAATATTAGAGTACATGTACAATTTTCTAATCATCTTTCTATACTGAATCCTGGAAAGTTCTATCCCTTCCCCACATCAATCCCACCATTGTGCAGCTTCCCCTATTTACACAAGACTCCTGTTGGAGATGGTGGTATTCCAGCTTTCTGTGAACCTTAGCCTTGGCACAAACATTGGTGAAAGCACAGCACAGGTACACTTGTGTACCCCTGGCATGTAGGTCACTACAACTTCTACTCTGTATTGCCTGTCCATTATCTGAGTGCAGGCTGCTCACAGCACCCAATGGCAATGATTCTGCTACACCCTTGTGGAGAACACAATGTAGATATTTTCTGACACAAAACTGAATTTTGACTTTGTTCATGTATTTGTAAGCATTCATGCTGCTTTTGTAACTATTTACTCTTACACTCTTGCCTTGCCAGATGTTGTTACCTGGACCATGTTATGGTCTGAATGAAGACTTCAGACTCACCCACAACTTGCTTTGGAATATGTGGTAGAGATCTAATGTGTGGGCAGCTATAGAAGAACCTGCTTTTTTTTTTTTGTCAGAGTCCAATTAGGACACTATGTATTGAGTTGAGAATAAGGTAATATACCTGTTGGTTGCTAATTTTTCAACAACTCCAGTTGCACAGTTTTGAGCCTGTTCCCATGGGCACGTTCAGGTTTCCTTTTGGGCTTATTGTCCTCCTTCATTTTGTACTTCCTTTTGCTGATTCTATTGAGTGGTTCTTCTGTTCCTACAAAGCCAGGAATCAGGTCACTGTACTACACAGAGGTGTTATTTCTAGCAGCATAATATACTTAGGACCATGCTGACTTGCTAATCCCACTGCTTACTAGTAGTCAGTGGTAATAGTGTCACATAACAAATCATTAGCATGAAACATTCTTGGAATTTTTCATCCAGATTTTAATATCACCTGTCAATCACAGGTGTCTCAAAAGTAGATGAACATTTTCCAGTCCAGTTATTTTTTCAACATCCTTATAAGGTGCGACATTTCTTTGTTGAAGTGAAAATCTTGTTTGCATTTATTTCATTAGTAGATACGTGTATAAGCATTCATACCCATTCTGAGCCCTTGTAGTGCCTACAGGCACATATTCATATTTTATTTCTTTCCTGTGAAGTATGCATGGTATAAAATGTGAGGGTGCAGCTCTAAATCCTCCAACTCCTTTCAGTCTTCTAGATAATTTTAAATATTTCCTCTGTGCCTTACACAGGCAATAGCATATTGTTCTACATATTTTGTCCTATAATTTCCTTTTTAAGGAAGTTTTATACTTATTGATGTTTACTTCAGGTGGGAAGTTGTTCATATTTTTATTACTTTTTATTTTTAAAAGTTCTTATTTTGAGTGTGTTTTCCCTGGAGCTGGCAAGATCCAAGGTGCGCTCTTCAATCATCATGAACCACAGGCACTCTTCCTAGAAATTATTAAACGCAGTGCATGTTCTAAGATAGGTCACAAGAAGATGACATAACACCAGGCTTACTGACTTGTCAAATAAAAGATCTTTTTTGTTCTAGGATAAAGGGGGATTTTCTTATACAGCTTTGTTGGATGATTTTAGAATGCATCCTCACCTTTTCTGGCAGATAAGTACATGGCTATTTTCTGTGAATTTGGCACCCAACTTTCTTATTGTTAAACTCACTCCTTGACCTGTAGCAATAGTGCAAACTATAGATTTGCATGGCCACCTAGGAATCAGCCCATTCACTCTGGAAGATCTTTTTTGTGGAATTTTGGTCTAATGACACATCTGTGTTAGGATTAAGCAGCTTTCTTTTGGACTTCTCCATGAATGGAGAAAACAATCTGAAGTTCTGTGGCTGTACTTAGGGAGGGTGAGAGGTTAGAACATTGTTAGAACTGCCCTCCCTTCATCATATGATTGCAGAATATGAATAATCTGAACCTTACATAGCATTTGATAAACACCAAACATTCCTGTCCTAATGAATGAGGCTGGTGATAAAGGACATGCAGAGTGATACAGGACTGCCTACATCTAGATAGATGGCAGATTCCTTCAGAAATTCAAAAGAGACACTTCATTCACTGACTTTACAATCTATGCTGTTAGGAAGAAGCATGGGATTCGTTTTGTAGAGAAAATAGTATGACAAAATAGTTGAGATGCCATATTTAATAACAAATAATGGAGATTGGGAATTTAGATATCAGTCATTCATCAAGTGTAAGTTAGAACCAATTTATAGATATGAATATAGGTATATAAATACATAAACACATAAACATTTTTCTCATTCAGTTTTATCAACTGAAGTTTATCAAAACCAGTAATTATGCAATAACCTAAGCTTTGAAAGGAAAGTTCTGTGGGGTTTAGTTGTTGCTGGTTTTTGTGCTTTGGAGAGGGTTTTTTGGTTGGATGGTTAGGTTTTTTTCCCTTTAGATGTGTGCTTTTAAAATTCTTTCAAAGCAAAATCCTTAAATGAATGTTTGCAAGAATAAAACTCTCAAATATTCAGCTGTGGTGATATTTACTGAAAGGAGAACAGTCCTGGACCATTTGTTGTCTTCTCAGTAAGGTTGTTCATGCAATAAAACTGTCTCTGCTGTTTTATGTTTGTACATAAAAACTGCCAGACAATATAATGTTTGTCTGGAAGACTAGAAATATGAATGTGCAGAAAATTTTTATTGCTCTAGGAACATATGCATTTTAGAGTTTCTATCCCTCCAAGCCGCAAATGGATCCTTACAAGCTCAATTAAACTTCAGAAGAATTACTGAAAACCCACAGATGCTTCCTCTTGACTTTAGTGAGATTTGGTTCATGTTCAAAGAATAAAATGGACATATATTTCAGTTTTACTGGAATTTCTGGTTATGGAGAGCAAATTAGGACTCTAGAAATACCCTTAGTTAATATACATTTGTATGCCTGTGTTAATTGCAAAATATTGTTAATAAATATTTACTTAAGGTTGAATTTTTTATGTAATTATGTGGAATAAATCACACAGTAGAATAACATTTATTGCATGGAAAAACATTTTGCTAGGTAAATTTTGGAATGGAAAAGTCAGTTCCCCCTCTTTCTCATGTATTTAAGAGTTTGTTAAGATTGTTGTTCCAAGCAAATTTTTGTTGGCTGATGTTTCATATTTGAACTTAACGAGGAGATAAAGCTACTGTGAAGAGAAAAGTTGTGCATATAATGATTAACATAGATCATGGCATTCTAAAATGGTTTCATTTATTTATTTATATAGAAAAATGACAGAAAGAAAAACACTTCAATTATTAGTCTAGCACTGTAATGAGTTGTGTGCCCAAAGGAGTGCTAAGCATTGGAAAGTTAAACTTGAAAAAAAGTATATGTACATTAATAGAGAAATCTGCCTGTAAAAGTGAACCAAAGTCAGGCTGACAGTGTGGATAAACAAAGGCAAACTGTATGCACATTATTCTATGCTTCATTCATTACTCTAGACAGTTCAATTACAATCTGAAAGACATATAGAGTAGCTATCACAGTTGTTGTCCACTGACTTTGGAGATATATGCAAAATGCCTGTTTTGTTAATAAACCTATGGGGCAGAATCTTTTACATGTTAAGAATTTTGGGTGACAGTCGTTTCATCACCTCCAGAAGAGTGACACCATACATATATCTGTACTTTCATTTGATTCCTTGTGTAATTATCCTTTAAGACCTCTTGGATATAAAATGGAATTTCACTTCTCCAGCAAGATTCATGCTCTTAGTCTATGGAAATATGATTTTTAATGCCTATATGCAAATGGAAAATTTAATTGCAAATATTCTTCTATCCTCTTCATAGCCCTTGTTTTTGAAATGCTCGTACTTTAGTCTTAAGTAAGTTATGATTCGTCAAGGAAAGAATGGATCTGCAGGATTTTATGCATTTTGCATGAAATTCACTTTCAGATACATCTTGAGCATTTGGGGTGTGGTGTCATCAACTTCTCTCCTTGTCAGGACAGGCCTCTGCACTCGTTCTCCAAGACTCCAAATTCTTGATGCAACTGATTGATTCAGTCAGGTCTTGCCCAGGTTAGAGGGAATGTTTCTTTAAGAAGGCTGCATTTTCAAAGAAGTGATGTTAAACTCCTCATATTTCCTCCTTGAGCCATAGCCTCATCCCACTGCTTGGCCTGATCCTCAGACACACCATAACTCCCTGACAGAAAAGAACTCTTTGGCCTTACCTTCTTCCTTTTCCACCCATGACAACATGATTCCTTGTGCACCACATAAAAAGTAATTCAGTGCTCTGCAGATAACCGCAGTTAATGAAATTCTCCTTTTTCTTTGCTGAAAAAGGCAGGTTACACATATGGCCTAAATAAATCAAAAAAGAAAATTTACTTGGAGTGTGAGTTGTTTAGAGTTTTTTTAATATAGACTAGTTTGTTGTCATGGTAGATCAATAATCCTGTTTCCAGTACATCTAAAATTCTGAAAAAACTACAGTGACTGAAGTCAGAGAGTTGCTTTAAATTACAGAAAAATATAAGAGTCTAATAAAGGTTAAAAAACTTCTGTGATTAATATAGGCATTTAGTATAAGAACTTAACTCTCAAAGTGAATTAGTCTGAAAAATTATGATAAAGAAACAGTCTTCTCATAAAATTACACTATTTTTGCAACAGCTTTAATTCCTTATTCACCAGTAACTGTTCCAGAACCAAATACCCAACTAGCTCTTGGCAAATAAGAATGCATTAGCCTTTGGAATTAATCTTAGATGAATTTAACACTGGAGAGTTATAACTAACTATACTGTATGCATTAAGCATCTTCTTGGTAACTGTTTAGAGTGATCAGATTTCAGCTTGTGAGATAGTTGCTGGGGTGTCTTGTTTATCATAGGAAAGACCTTGTTTTAATTATGAAGTTACTCGTTTATTTTCATGAGGTATAAATGCCTGAAAAAGAGCAATCTGAAAGAACCTTTGTCCACATCAGGCTATGGAGATGAATGGTGAACTGTTATAAACTGTTTTCTTCTTTTCTTGATTTTTAGTTTTTGGTAGGAAGTTTTCATTTTCTTCTGGGCCTTGTGAAACCAGGCCACTTTACAGTAAAGTTTGATTTTAATAGCTTCTCTTTTGGCATTATTTCAACTCTGTTTTCAACGAGGTTGAGAACCATCTTTTTGAAGAGTTTATGGGTCTTGGAAGTACCAACAGACATTTTACAGAACTAATTACAGAAAGATATTTGCAGCTCAAATAATTTACCTGCAATTCTAGTGTTTCATGATTTTCTAAATCAACTATGATATGTAGAATCTATTCTCATTCTCCACAGAACTTAATCTGGGCTAGTCAATAAGGTGGAAATTCACAGAGTTAGCTACCCTAAGTCTCCTTTCTCTGGGATGTTCAAAGACCATGAGTAACTGAAATCTCAGTGAAGTAGTTGCATAATCTTTTTATTATGTTTGGAATAATGGGCAGCTATTACCATTGTTAGGTTCATTTCAAAGAACAGATACCTTCCCTTGAGGCAGGTAGGAAATTTCATTTTATCTCAGCAGCAGGATTCAGCTTTTCTATCACACTGTTATGCTAATTTCAGTAGGTAAAAAAAAATAAAAATCTGCAAAGCAGATCTTTAGAACATCTCTATATTTGAGTTCTTTTCCCAAGTGGACAATAGTTCCCATAGCTGACCTTTTAAAAACAAGAGGCAATCTATTTTGGTTTTTTTAATATTTTTCATGACAATCTCTAGCTGCATATCTTTGTAGACATTATAAGCAAACAAAACAAAGTGTTCCTTATTTAGCTTAATTTATCATTGCTTTAAGTATGGTGTACTTTACACTGCTTTCATAATAGGTGCTCATATTCCATTAATTATGTTTTTTTCTGTTTCAGGAAAATGTAAGAAATGGAGGTAAGCTTAAATTCCAGATAGGGAGAGGTTTATACAAAAAGAAATAGAAAAACAAATAACTCTTTCTGACTTTGTTGTAGCATGTTTCTATCCTAATTCACAATTTGAAATAACAAATAGGATATTATTTCAGGTCTCTTAACATCATCATGGGAGGAGAATGTTGACAATAAAAGAAAAAATCAGTGATTTGTGATTGCACATCATGTTAGTATTTCTGGGACACTAGGACAAACATTCTGTGAGATGAAGAGGACTTTAATAATAAAACCTTTAAGCCTCTGGAGATGTTTAGCATGAGGATTTCTCCAGCCTGAATACAAGTTATTTTTTAAATCAAAAATGTATTCTGAATTTTATATTGCAAATTACTTACCTGTAGTCAGTATAGAGTTTTCACATACACAATTACAGCAGTCAACATTTCTTTTTCTGTTTTACCTTATCATTTGTGTTTCTGCTCAAGTCGTAGGCTGAACTCTTCTAAACTTGGATGAAAAATTTGGATACACACCAAGACAGAGAAGTTAGTGGCATTGATGAATTATTTCTTCCTCTCAGTATTCTGTAGGCAGATATTCTCACTCACAAATCCTAAATACCACTGCAGCACTGATCATGAAATACTCTTCTCACATTTGGGAGAAATGGAAGGATTCTAGGACTGAGTAAAGTGACTCGTTCTGCAAAGAGGAGTATCCAGGAAGCCAGGAAGTGATGGGAAACAAGACCCCTAACTTATACTAGTATCCTGGTGTCTTTAATCTTTTCAAGAAGCACTACTATTCTTCAGGTAAATAGTGCAGATGATAAGGCTCGGGTGCCAAAAATGCACAGATGATACTAATTTCTACCATCTTCACTTTGACAATACTTCAGTAGCTGAGGCATGCACTTAAAAAGATTTATTTCTTGATGAAGAATGGTGGGGTGAAGTACTGAAAATTCTGAAGTCATGTACAGTCTCTCACTCCTTCAAATGAGTACCTGATTTTGCAATGACTACTTCCAATGATAATTTAATTCTACCTTTGTACCCTTGACTACCCTGGAAGTTTCTGCTGACATTTTTCCCCTGGAAAAGGGGAAACATAACTGTCATTTTAATAAAGGAAAATATAGAAGACCCAAGGAGATACCAACCACAACTCAGTGCCTTGAAAAATCAGTACCTTGATCATCCTAGAAACTATGCAAAGGGGCATGGAAAATATGGAAATGATTTGTGACAGTCAACTTGACTACACTGTGGGCAAATAGTCCCTGACAAACTCTGTGGATTTTTATGGTGGTATTTATATTGGTATTAAGGAAGAGGAACTAATGTTTTCTGCCTGGACTTGTGCAAAACATATGAGTGTCCTGTACAACACCATTGTCTCTAAGCTGCAGAGACATGGATTTGACAGATGGATCACGAGGCGGATGAGGAATTGGCTGAATGGTCACACTCAGAGTTGCGGTCAATGGTTCGACGCCTAAGTGAAGACCAGTGATGAGCAGTGTTCCTTAGAGGCCGGTGCTGGGACCAACACTGTTTAGCATCTTTGTCAGTGACATGGACAGTGGATCAAGGGCTCCCCTCAGCAAGCTGGCCAATGACATCCAGCTATACAGAGCAGTCAACATACTGGAAGGAAATGATGCCATTTGTAGGGACTGTCACAGTTTGAGAGGTGGGTCTGTGTGAACCTCCTGAAGTTCAAAAAAGGACAAGTGCAAGATCCTGCACCTCAGTCAGGGCAACCCCTGCACTAATACACAAATTGCACAAAATGCACAAATACAGGCTGGGCAGAGAATGGATAGAGACTAAACCTGGAGAAAAGAACTTGAGGATGTCAATGGGGTAGAATCTCAATGTGACCCAAAAATGCATGTGTTGCAGGTTAGGTGTCCTTTTTGTGTTCTTTCTCAGCTAGTGGGATTTTTCCCCATTTAACTGAGAGAAGAATTGATGGTTGGTACTTCTTAAGTGCTTAAGTAAGACAAAAAATCGACTGGGCCTGGGAGGGTAGCTGGAAGAGAGCGGGTTTTTTTCTTGGATCCTTCTGTGGGAGAGCGGGACAGACACTCTCAGAGCTGTTTCTGCTAGGAGAAGAGGAATTTTTGCCATCATCCAAACAGAGCAGCTTCTTCTTCTCCTTCTCCTTCTTCCTCTCCGTTTGTGGCCTCCGCTCCCCTGTCCTGCCGGACGTGCTGCAGCCCCAGCTGCCACTGCGGAGCTGCTGATCCATCTCATCCACCGGCCCGGGACTCTCTGCTCATCCCTGCCATTCCAGCGAAGTGTTTTTCCTCAGAGCCCTGCAGGAGCTCCGGGACTGAGTGCCAGCTGAGAGGTTTGTGAGGCACTGCCTCTCCTCCACTTTTTCCCGTCTCGGCCGAGATGCGGACTCTGTTCTGTTGTTAATACTGTAGTTATTGTTGTTAGTTTACCTTACTATACATATTAATAAAAGACTGTTATTCCTATTCCCATATCTCTACCTGAAAACCCCGTGTTTTCAAAATATAATAATTCAAAGAAAAAAAAATTTACATTTCTTTTTTTCTTTTTTCATTTCAAGAAAAAATCCTGCCTTCCTTAACAAATACCTGACTTACAAACCAAAACAGCATACTCACAGGCCAGAAAGCCAACTGCATCCTGGACTACATTAAAAGCAGTGTGGCCAGTTGGTCAAGGGAGGGCATTCTCCACCTGTACTCTATTCTCATGAGACTCCATCTGGAATATTGTGTTTCTTCTGGAGCTTCCAATATAAGAAGGTCATTGACCTGTTGGAGTGAGTTCAGAGAAGAGTCATGAAGATGATCACAGGGCTGGAGCACCTTTCCTATGATAACAGGCTGAGAGAGTTGGGCTTGCTCAGCCTAGGCAAGAGAAGACTCCAGGAGACCTTACAGCACCTTCCTGTGCCTAAAGGGGTCCTACAAGAGAGCAAGAGATTTTTCACAACAGCTTGCAGCGACAGGAAAAGCCAGAGTGATCTTAAACTGAAAGAGGGTAGGTTTAGGTTCAGTATTTGGGTAGAAATTCTTTTCTCCAGCAGGCTGCCCAGAGAAGTTATTGATACCCTACACCTGGAAATGTTCAAGGCCAGGTGGGATGGGGCTTTGAGCAACCTGGTCTAGTGGAACGTTGGGGTCACTAAAAACCCAGGCAGAAGGCCATGGGAGAACCCCTCATTGTCACGGAGAGAAAAACAGTACCCATACTGCCCCTTGTTTGAAGTTATGTAGATGTTACTAGAAAGATCCCTGTTTCCTCTGTTGTCATTAGCTTATTTTTACTGCAGTGTTTTGAATATTCCTAATCATCCCTTCTCATTGGACCCTTATCCTCAAACTCCTTGCCTATCCTAATCCATGTCATTTGTTGTAATGTCCTAAACCTTGACCTTTTGGTGCACCCCTTAATCTTGTGGATTACGTGTTTGCTGTTTTACTATTAAAGCCTTTTATTTTCAAGTCACCAAATTGTGCCCCTCCTATTTTGCCACTTTGTCTCTGGCTGGTCCAGTCTCGAGGTCGCAGTCCTCCGCTGCGGCAGTTCAAGATGCCCGTGTCTGGGGATTTGGAGTTACATGATATTTAAGAACCTTATAACTCAGACCATTCTAAGATTCTATGATTCTATGTCTCTTTTTGCAGCAAAGATGGAACTACAGGTGTAAAACATTACCTCTTTGAAAGACAGAATTCAAGAAAAAGCTGGCCTGTGACTAGAATGAAATCCCTTCTGGGAACAGGGATTATAAAACATCTCATTAACTTCTGCCTCAAGTATAAAGATATTACTTTGAAATTGTTTTCTCTTAAGCCAAGAAACAAGTCATACCTCTGGGAATAAAACCTAACATTTCCAACAAAGAATTCTCCTACAAAGAATTCTCTAGCAAAATGCTACTACAATGCTACAGTGTTTAAATTTTCCCTGAGAAAGGGTTGCTTGGTTGTATGGTACCAGGGATTGGAATGCACTCTAAACATATACATTAACAGAAGTTGCATAAAATAGTAGCTCTCTTTCCCTCTTTTCTTTCTTCTAAATTTCCCTTCCTGTCAGTAGATGTCTGACTTGAAATCAGACCAGATGTGATATTCCTTGTTGTGATTTTTTTCTGAACTTACTGATTCCAGAATACAGAATTTATTCAGCTCTGGTTTCCCTCCCCCCTCTTATCACAGACTCATTGGAAGTATTAGAAAGGAAATAAAGAAATCAATACTGTAGGCCAAGGCAAGACTGAATTAATTGCTAATATCTTGCCTTCAAAGGAAGCCATATAAAATCTATTTTCCTCATGATAGTATGTTTCGAATTTGGATGTGAACCTTTCCACATCTGTAGGAACAAATACTTGTTTTTGCAACATTACTGTGTTGGCTTAGTCTGCTTGGCTGGAAGTGGTAGGCAGTGCAACTGCCAGGTGAATGATGCTGCAGATTTTTATAGTCAGCAGCTGTGATATGGAGTCCATCTAAAAAGAGCCCATTTTGGGTTTTCCCTGTTTTTGGTCTTAAGTGCTGTTCCAGATATACTCCTAGCTGTCCAATGTGAGTTTTTCTGGGCACTTTTCCAATAGTCTTCCCCTTTGCTGCTAATATTTCCAGACAGTTATATTGTCATTTATCTCATGCATTACTGTCAGTTTGGTCAAATAAATGCCCAGATAAAGTTAAAAAAAAAAAAGAAAATAAGAACATTTCAGTCATTACATTTAAAACTCAAGTCCAAGAATTACTTCCAATTTTTTATATTTTACCAGTATTTTAGTTGTAGGTATTTTTACAAGCTTACTCAAATTCTCTTTGTGGCGAAATCTGTCCTTTCATCCACTTTGTCACCATAATTCTTTTCCTATAACATTTGTATTCCCATTTATGTCCCTTGATTGTTTGCCAAACTTTGTTCAGCCTAATGTTTTTGGCTTATGAAGACTGCAACTAATAGAAAAGAAATATTTTTGTAATATCGAAGAATATTGTCATCTTTACAGCTCAGAATAAAATACTGGAAAAGATGCTGTAAGGTTAACTTCAGTTTATGGATTGCTACAAAAATTTGAGGGAAAGCTCTCATCTTGAAGATAAGACCATAAAAATGGAGCTGAGTGGCTTGATTCATTGGAGTCATCAGTGTAAATTGTTAATGGTTCACTCATTTTCAAAACTGGCATAAACTTTATTCATTTTGTCAGTAAGATTGTTATTCAGTTGGAAATAATTAGTCAATGCAATTTAAAATAAATATAAATAGAAGATATAACTGTACATTTTTTCCATTGTCAAAACACAAATTTATCCTGTTTACATAAAGATAAATCAGTATTTCTACTCAAATAGAAAGACTTTTCAATTTTATTAGTTTTTTATTATTTTTAAAATTTTTTATTTATATTAGGATTATGATGATGTTTCAAATGGAAGATAAACAACTATATCCAGAGAACAAAAGGACTCATGATTGGCTAATTCATTGATGGAACTTTAAAGCTGTGGAGTGAGTCTATTGAATTTGGTATAGGTAGGCTACACAACTCATAAAAGCAGATTGTTCTAGAATTCCATGGTTTATAGCTGACATTGTTCAGGTATTAGATGAGTCTTAAGATAGACTGAAATAAATAATTTTTTAATTATAGTGCTTCACAGAACGTGCATATAGATTTGAGTCTCCATTAAACTAACGTGGGACATGTATAAATAATTCCCTGTAAGAGTATAGAGTCTACACAAAATGTGCAAAATGCAAGTGAGGCCACGTTATTATTACTCAATTCTATAAGTGGAGTGTGCTGATCTAAACATCTGCTCTCAAATTAAAGTCCATAGCAGAGCTGAGAATAAGAATTTCAGCTCTGATTTGGTGTAATTACTACACATGGCGATGATTTTATGTCATTATTCAACAGGAGAAAATACTAGTATTCTGAAATTTATCTGGAGGATATGGGGCAGAGAAACTTTCATCTCATTATCTTGTAAAACCTATAGTATGAACAACTGTGGAGGACTATAGAAACAGTGTTCAGCCACAAAAATGGTAAAGTCCATCAGGAGTTATCCCATTGGAAAGACTATTTTATTCTACTGGGGCTGGGAAATTAGTAGAGGTGTATTATAACTGGGGAATTAAAAAAAATTATTCATTAAATTTTTATCTCCTTTTCATTACTTATAATGCAATTTCATGGATTTTCTTGGTTTTCCTATTTCAGCTCATTATCTGAGACTTGATTAATCATTAAATGAAGTTTCTTTAATTTAAATTTTACTTAGGGAAGGACAATGATGAAATTTTCTGTTTAAAATATGAAAATGTTTTCAAATTCAGACAGATAATTACATAGCTTGATTTTAAACTGTCATATATTTATGGGAATATGCAGATCACCCTGTATTGCAATCCAAGGCTGAAATTAATTTGCAAAAGCAAATAAATATGTTGGTTGAAATTGCTTTATTATGAAGGAATCTTGACATTTTACTGGCAATATTAGCACACTGCTTTCTACGGCTTAAGCTTTTGTTATTGCATATTTCACAAATAGTGAAGAAGCTCTTTTTCTGGGAATCTTGGCCTTTTGGAGAGCTGGAAACTAATGTACTTTTATTTTTTTAATGCACCTGAAACTATAAAGAGTTCCTGGTACAATATTTCCTTTTCATTACATAGCTGATAAGGGAACTGGCTATACATTTTATTCTAGTACAGTGAGGAAGAAGATATAGATTTTCCTTGGACTTCATCCAGGAATTAGTAAAAAAGCTTTGGTGACTGTGATCACAGAATCACAGGATCACAGGATCACAAGATCACAGAATCACTAGGTTGGAAGAGACCTTCAAGATCATCAAGTCCAACCCATGCCCTAACACCTCAACTAAACCATGGCACTGAGTGCCACATTCAGTCTTTTTTTAAACATATCCAGGGATGGTGACTCTACCATCTCCCCGAGCAGGACATTCCAGTACTTGATTACTCTTTCTGTAAAAAACTTCTTTCTAATATCTAACCTATACTTGCCTTGTCATAGCTTGAGACTGTGACCTCTCATTCTGGCAGCTGCTGCCTGGAGAAAGAGACCAACCCTTGCCTGACTGCAACCTCCTTTCAGGAAGTTTCAGAGAGTGATGAGGTCACCTCTGAGTCTTCTTTTCTCCAGGCTAAATAACCCCAGCTCCCTCAGCCATTCCTCACAGGGCTTGTGTTCCCAGCCCCTCACCAGCCTCATAGCCTCCTCTGGATGCACTCAAGCATCTCAGCGTCCTTCCAGAACTGAGGGGTCCAGAACTGGGCATAGCATTTGAGGTGCAGCCTCACCAGTTCTGAGTACAGGGGAAGAATTACTTCTCTGGTCCTGCTGGCCACACCATTCCTAACACAGGTCAGGATGCCATTAACCTTCTTGGACACCAGGGCACACTGCTGGCTCATGTTCAGTCAGCTGTCACCAGCAAACCCAGGTCCCTTTGTGCCTGGGCACTGTCCAGCCACACCAACACCAGCCTATAACATTGCAGGGGGGGGTTGTGGCCAAAATGCAGGACTCGGCACTTGGACTTACTAAA
>VWYI01009624.1:0-32180 GCA_013399455.1 Anthoscopus minutus
CTTCTCAGACATGCACATACCAAAGCATGATGCTTTGTGGACGCCCTTCTTGCTACCACCCAGATGTTAGTCCAGGGAGGGGAGGTGTCACATAATGTGGTATCAGGTCTGTCAGGTATCCTACAGCATTTCAAAAGGCACATTGTGTTTAGGCACCTGAGCCTGTCCCTAGCCTGTAGGAAGCTGAATCACTCTGGGTGCCTTTGATTTTGTAATCTGCATCCTCATTGACCATTCAGGGTGCTTAGGTCCCTGAGCCCTGGCTCATGCAATACATGACTATGAGGAGATTAAGAATTTCTTGCTGAATTCTGACCTTATTCTGTTCAGTCATTTGTTCCTGAAGGTAAGAGACAGATATTTCTACCTGTTTCCACTGCAGCCTAAGGGATGACTCGTGTCTCCTTTTGAAGGTCCAGTCCCCACTGATGTGAGGTGACATGAGCCCTTGCTGAAACTTTCTTTCCTGGAGCTTTGGTGAAAACCTTCAGACTTGGGAGCACAAGTTTCTGTTGTCTGTTTCCCACAGGCAGGGTTGGGGCTGAACTGGCAGCTTAGAAGTCAGTGGAGCTTTGCTTTGATGTCAGTGGAAAAGCTTAGAACCTAAGATTTTAAGCTTAGGTAAAGCTTGAAATACTGCAAACTCAAAACACCTCTTCCTGGGGCAAAAGAGTACCCGTCTAAACTGAAGTGAGACAGATGTCATACTGAGTGTGTATCTTCACTTGCTCTTTGTATTTAATTAGAGATAATACAAAAGCATTGACCTTGAAAGCAAAGATATTTTGCTTTTCCTGTGAGTGTCAGGTACACATGACCTCACACTGAATGATGGACTCTGTACACCTCATCTCAAGTACACCAGGTCAGAGGAACCTCCCTAATGTTACCTATACCAGACATTTGTCCTTGGAAGGGAAAGTTGCATATGTAAAACCAGAAATATGTATGGCAATACTTTGTGTGTGCCGTACGTCTTGTCTATTTCTCTGCATATTTTTAAGAACAGAAAAAGCTTGATATTTTCCAGGTATTGTGACTGCTTTTCATCTGAGAATCTCAAAGCATTTCAAAAAGATTAAAATTAACCCTCAATCTATGTGTATATTCTGTGTAAGTTTTATTACAGACAGTTTAGAATACTGTCATATAGCACATACAGTGAATCAGTTAGGAGGTGGAAAGGTGAAGCAGGGTTTAGTTATCCAATATTCTAATTTTGGCATTAGAAATCTCAGACTAATGTACAAGAAATTCTTGTGGACAGGGTTAAAAGTGCTGTGACCTTCATGGAAGAGCTCAGTGCTTGTCTGCAGCTGCTATACTGTGGAATGATTAGTGGAGGCCACTAATTTTTATCCTGTAAAAATATATGAGATTATTGGAGCTGAACCTCTGGATTATTCATATTTCCAGGTTGATAAAACAGCCCTTGTTACCAGACTGATAGGTCCAACACCCCTTTCAATAGAAAGCCTTCTTTTGGTATGTATTAAAGCAATCATAATCTGTACCAAGCAAAGCTGGAATTTGAAGCATTGTAATGCAGCATATGTTCAACTAATTTAAAGCCACTCTGTGACACTTTCCAATTCAGTTGATCAGCAAAACTGTACAAAGAGCGAACATTTGCTTTGGCATAATATTCCCTATGGCCAGTGAAAGAGGATTTAAATCTGTTTTATTCACATTTCATTACTGGTATTAAAAAAACTGACAATATAATGAAATAAAGGATAAGACAACTTTACCGTGAAGATCTTAAAGTCCAGGGCCAAGGTATATAATTCTTATTCTGACGTAATGCCAATTGTCTTTGATATCACTGTTGAATTATTAGCCTTGGACTGAGAAATATAAAACTTCAAATGAGCACTATGAACACTATCCCCATTTAACTCTCTGCAAGTTTTAGTATGTAAGGTGGATGGTGGAAGCAAATAAGATGTAGACTACCATGTTTAAATGATGTGAAGCACAGGTCATTTCAAAGTTAACAGATTTTCAAGACCAGAGGGTAACACTGTAAACATCTAACTCTTGATTCCTGCATAACACAAGCCAGAGTTCTTCAGATTAACTGAGGTTGTGGAGAGAATATTTCTCCCTTTTTCAAAGTCAAGAACACTGAGCTCAAAAAGCTTATGTCAAACTAGACATGGAGGTGATGGTTTTGAGCTTATCCATTTCCTGCACAACCTGCACAAGAAAAGGTAGAAAAATCAATTATATCTTTCCAAATCTTCTTCCTCAATTGTCTTATTATAGCAGTGTTTATGATCTGGCCTATATTTATTGCATTCTTTACTAACATAGGCCTTGCATTCCTCACTTGATGCTTGCCATGTGTTGGGCATTACTTGAAATACATAGTTCTGGTTTTATTTCTCCACAGTCACTGGACAATTAACTGACATAATATAGGCAGTTTTTGAAATTTCATTTCAAGCTATCATTTATAAAGATAACATTGTTAGAATATTGGTATCAAGAAGATGTCAATAAAGAAAGAAAGAAAGAAAGAGGTAATAAACAAACAAACTGGAACTGAAATCCAACTAGATTAGTAAAATGACAAGCTGTAACCTGCATTCCTTTTTCTATCCTTTCCTCTACATACATACACACATACATAAATATATGGTCTTGTGTCTGTGTGCATATAAATGGATTCCTGCATCTGATGTAGAACATAAGGGGATGGGTTGATTTTTTTCCAAGCTGAGAGAGCCAAGTTTCACTGGTTTGATTTTGTGTGCCAGGTTTTTCCTGTGGTTATTATTTCTCAGCACCTGTACTTCCACTGCTTCTTGTCTCCTGTACCAAAGTAGGTCTGTTCAGTATCGGAGCAGGTAAAGTGAAGGCTGTGTCTGAAGCCACTGCTTTCTATTTGTCCAAGCAATAGGTACAGAGTGGACATTGAGCAGACATCCTGCTGTGTACCTGAGCAGCGTCTGTTTCATGTCTATGGCTTTGGTATATTTATCTTATACCTGCTCCAGCAGCTGCTTCTTTTTTTCTTTTTCTTTTTCTTTTTTTCTTTTTCTTTTTCTTTTTCTTTTTCTTTTTCTTTTTCTTTTTCTTTTTCTTTTTCTTTTTCTTTTTCTTTTTCTTTTTCTTTTTCTTTCTTTTTCTTTTTCTTTTTCTTTTTCTTTTTCTTTTTCTTTTTCTTTTTCTTTTTCTTTTTCTTTTTCTTTTTCTTTTTCTTTTTCTTTCTACTTTTTCTCAAGCACACACTTTTTTTTTCCTTAAAAAACGTGATGAGGGGTTAATTTGGAAAAATCCTAATTATTGGTCATCCTGCAAGTACTGCAGCTTGGGAAGATGTAAAACAAGCCTGTATTTCAGTTCCATTGAAATTTAGATGCCATCCCAAGAGATGTGCGAGCACCTCTAAAAATTGAAGAGTGAAGTTGAGGTGATGGTGCCAGAGGTGATGCTTGCCTACCTTTCACACAAGGAGATCTCTATGGGTAGAGCATCCAGGAAAAAGAAAGCTTTTCCTCTGCTTTTGTTATGTCACTTGTTGAAAGAGTTTCTATAATAAAAAAGGGTTTCTATCAGGCTGTGCTGAATAGAATCACATTTTTTTATGTATTGAATGGGCAAATACTAAACTCATGAAAGCACACTGGTCTGCTTGCCTTTCCTCGCAGAAATAAACTTTGAACACAGAACCTAAACATTTAATTAAGTTGATTGGGATTGTTCATGTGAATAGACACATCTAATTAAACATTAAATTATTTTGGACTCAATTGCACTCAGTTTCCCTAATTTAAGCATGTGATTTGCACTCAAATTTAAGGTTCCAAAATGAGGAAATTTTCACAAAATAAGTGACTAATTTCCCTACATACTTGAGAAGAGATAAGTGCCTTTGAAGGCTCATGTATGATGACTATTTTTACCTAACTCAACCGATATATGTTGATGAACATAGCAGAGAAAGAGGAGACTACAGCTGGGCGAGATTTTTTACTAATATCTTTCATCTTGCAACTTATGACTCCTCTGTTGTAATCACAAGAAAGTCTCTTGCAAGCTTTGTATTCTGCTGAGATATTCCCAAGGGTAACAACAGTTTTAAATATGTCTTTTTAAATTATATTGTTACCTCTCTACTGAATACTAAGCGGAATAAACCAAAACATTCCATATTTGGTTCCAAATAGAGTTTTTGATTGTTACTGATCTGTGCTGGATTTAATCAGTGACCTAGGAGCTTTACCAACAGGCTCCTCAGCTATTCCAGATAGATCTGGTTTTAGACAAGTTTTATTAATACTAATTGGGGATACTATTTAAGTATCAAGATAGGATTCTAATTAAAAAGGCATTGTGTTGGCTGATCTTATGGTAAATTTTATGATTTCTGACTCAGATTCCATTTCTCTCAAATTGTCACTAAAAATATTTCAAGATGTATCTTCTGCAGTATGTCAGATCCATATAATGACAATGAAATTGTTCCAACACCCAAGAAGTTGGGGAAAGAACCCAACTTCATTTCACTACTTCAAAAAGTTCCAAATATTAATTTGAATTTGGCATCACTGTTCCAAAAGATAATTCAGCTACAAAAATGTTTACTGCCATAAGATTAATTGGATTTTAGAAAGAGAAGAATTTTTGTTTCTAATAAATATATATGTGTATATATAATTATTCCTGTATGTAAAAAGGGAGTTCAACTCTCATAATTTTTTAAAATCATAAATTAAGACCACACTTCAAAGATAAAGAAAATATTTTCTTAATATTTTGGCACAATCAGATTATTCGATCTACTCTGATAAAAGTTTCAATACACTCACAGAAAATTCAAAAACCAGATATAGTGATTTTCAGATTACAGATTATTGTAAAAAAACTCTCAAAATCTGTAACTGAGAGGAAAGATCAGATTATTTCATACATTGCTTGTACGTAATCCCAATGACATCAAGAAGTGCGGGCATGAATAATTGGGAAGAGTTTGGCTCAGGATATGAAAACTAGTTGATAAAAAATGCTGAATTAATTTAAATTTTCTAGGGCATGAGCACTAACTTGTGGAATGAAAAGTGGCTGAAAGGCTATAAACAAAATCAGGAGACAAAACATTAAAGTATAGATTTGTGGGAAGGTCTTTTCCTAGTGAGAGACTTTAGGGATCTGTATTCGGTATGGTTTTATTTAACATTTTCTCTAATGATCAAGAAGAAGTAAGTCACCCATTAATGGAAGTCCTCTATAATGAATAAAAGGGTGGAGTTGCAAAAGGTGATGAAAGACAGATAGTAAAAAGGAACCTGAATATGGATCCAAGGTTCACACTGACTTAAATAAATTTTGGAGCAGATCAGCAGAAATATTAGAAAGATGAACAGGAATAATGACAAAATGAGATTCGTCTTGGAAAATATACAAAGGCATCACATGAAAAATTACTTTGGACATAATAATCAAAGGGAGCCAGAAACATGGAGAGCAGCAGTGTGAGTTTGCAATGAATTAGAGCAAGGAAAACAATATGAATACAATTTGAGGTTTATGTGCTGCAAAAGGGAGACATCATTTTCTGTGCTGCTCAACACTGTGGAATATTACCAGGAGGAGAGACGAGAGAACCAAGGGCTAGCTCACAAAAGATTAACAAGGTGCATAAGCAGGAAGCAGAGATACAAGCATCCCTGCTCCAATGAGATACTGAGGAACAGAGATCTGCTAGAGCAATTCCTCATCCTGGGCTGCCTCTCCAGCAGTGAGGGCAGCAGACTGAGAGGGAATTCTGCCCCTCTGCTCTGCCATTGTGACACCCCACCTGCAGGGCTGCATCCAGCTCTGGGGTCCCAGCATGGAAGACTTGGACCTGTTGAAGCCAGTCCAGAGTGGGACAATGAAGATGATCACAGGGCTGGAGCACCTTTCCTATGGAGACAGCTTGGATGGGCTGGGACTCTTCAGCCTAGAGAAGGCTCTGGGGAGTCCTTACTGTACCTTCCAGTACTGAAAAAGGACTCATAAAATGGAGGGAGAGGGAAGTTTTTATAAGGGCAGATTGTGACAGGACAAGGGACAAAGATTTTAAACTGAAGGAAGGCAGGTTTAGATTAGATATTAGGAAGAAATTCTTTACTATGAGGGTTATGAGACTCAGACACAGGTTGCCCAGAGAAGCTGTGCATGGCCCATCCCTGGAAGTGATCGAGGCCAGACTGGATGGGGCTTTGAGCAGCCTGGTCCAGTGACAGGCATCCCTGTTCATGGCAGGGAGGTTGGAACAAGATGATCTTTTAAGTCCCAACCAAGCTAAACCATTAATTCCATGATTCCCTGATACATAGCTCACAGTGAAGCAAGAGCAAACAGGTCCCCAAAATACCTTAGAAAGTATTCTTGCGGTGATGCTATCTCTTTCACAAGGTGCCACTGGCCTCCTGAAATTCCTCTCTGGCTAATATATTTACTAATTCTAAATATTGGACTCTGAATCTTACCATGCTATCAAAAAGATATTACTGTGACAATTATTTTAACTATTATTTCAGATAGCTATGCCACATCTATTTCTGTATTTTAAAAAATATTTTGCCCAATGTTGAGAAAATTTGGTAGGGATTAATGACCTTAATGATACTTGCTCAAAATTGTTAATGGGATAGTGCTACTTTGGTTATATTTACAAGTGCCATAATAATTTTAGCCCAGGAAATGGGCTAAATATTTTGGGGGGAGATTTTTAAAGTGCACAAATAATACTAAAAATATCTTTAAGGATGTTCAGCTTGATAAGGAACTTTTATAAATCACATTAGATACCTTTGGCAATTGACCCTCAATGGCTATCTAAAGGTCACAAAAGAAACTAATGATAAGAAAACTGAGGAAATACATAAAATGGATAAAATTTTATCCAGCTCAGAGGGCCATTAAAAGTATCAAAGATCTCTAAGCAAGCTTGTACCAGGCATCTGAAACCTGCTGCTACATCAGCTTAGACCCATGAAGTAAAACCTTGAAAGTCTTAGAGGTCTTGCTGGTTACCTACTTAGATTGCATATTTATTAGTGCCAGAAGTTAGAAAAGCACTTAACCACAAGCTTAAGTTTAATTTTAAGCAAATGCTTGAGTGTTTTACTGATCTGGGATGCAAAATTCATGATTTCCTATTATGCAGACTCAACACTGCATATAACAATGTAAGCATTCTTTTCAAATAAAAGACACTTGCTATTCCAGTTCAGTTTTGAGCATTGTTCTACATTTGCCAGAAACAAAATAAGTCTGGGGAGATAATTTGTTTTGGAAACTTTTTATTCCTTCCAACATCAAGTGGAATTTCTTTTTAAGAAATACAAATATTTTTAAAGGTGCAAAGATGTGTGAGAGAGATTGGGAAGCACAACTTTACCTTGATTCTTTTTGTTAATGCACCCTGGCAAATCAGAAGCAGCTCCAGTGGAAGCTGCTAGGAAACCAAAAGATCAGAATTGCAGCACCAATTTCTTTAAATAGATTTAGAATGTCTGTGATACTGGCTCAAATATGCTAAAATAAAGAAAACTTTATATAATTATGGCACTGTGAAATCATCTAATAACTCTTCTAAATGATCTGGTCTTTGCTTCAGGGTTGTGCCAAGCCATCAGAGGTGACTTCACACCCCGTTGCAGGATGACCACACCTTACTCTGCCTGCCAGCACAGGGCACAGGTAATGCTGACCAGGTGTCACTGTCTGTGCCTGAAGGGATGTGCTCTACTTCCCATCCCTCAACCATAGGCTTGCCAGGGAAACGCTTTTCCCCTCCAGCTGATTTCTTGAGGATCTCTGCACCATGTGCCACCATTTCCTGAAGCTGCATCTCCAGTGCCAAGAATATTGGTGCAGTAGAGTGCAAAGGACCAAGAACTAACATAAATGAACATACATTAGTGAAATAAGATGAAGCCATTCAATGATGAGGGAAAGGACTACTTGGTGATTTTTTTATTGGTATTTGAAGAGCTTCTCTCGGCCCATTGCAATTGCAACCACGTGAGTGTTAGCAGTGGTGGAAACAGTATTTTACACTGACCCTGTGAAGAACCCCAGACATGCATTCAGGGCCTTCCCAGCAAGAACTCCTGAAAGAATGGATTTCAGAACATAAATTCCTTTTATTTTCCTTGTTTTTTGTCTTTTGGGGTTTTTTTGTTAAGACTTCTGATTTCCATTGTAGTTAGGGGTATATTACTTAACGAGCCAACTGATCAAGAAATGATACTTTTGTGGCATAGCCAAAGTTGCAAAGTACTGGTGACATAGGCAAACCATTAGTGACTTTGTGTGCCAAATGAGACAAAAATCCTCAGAACAAATGGCATTTATAGAACTGAAGATTGTGCATAGTAATTAATAAGGCTCTCTAACAAGTGGAGCAACATGTCAGAGATGGTGCTAAGTTCTTTACAGTTTCTTTTGAAGCTAAGAAAATGGATCAGAATTAAAGTTTTCAAATTATTTTTGCTTCTTTTGCTTCAGTAAACAGATTTTTCTCTACTTAAATTATTTGTTATGAAGATTTATTATGTAAATTCACATTTTCTTGCAATGCTAAACTGTAATTATTGGAATAATCTGAAATGTTTTTATTCCTTAAATATTTATATTCAGAGATTACACTACAATATCTTAAAATTAAATTTCTATTAAGTGTTCACTTTAATTGATCATCAATGCTACCATAATCGAACAATTTGAAGATATACTTGAAATGCATGATTTGATGACAAAATAAGAATAATTTTGTAGTTAAATAAGTTTAGGAATAAAACTATACAAAGGCATCAAACACTATTGTCAGGGTTACAGTGATGAGGACATCACAGGTGCCTTGATTACCCAAGCAGACAGGAATTAATTTACTCCATACCTCTGAAGTAAGAATTGGCTCTGTCATACAATAAATGATCCTTTACTCTGTTTGAATGATCAAACATTGTAATGAGTCAGAGCTATAAAAATGTGACTTTCCACTCTACGCCCAAACACAGAATTTTCTTCCCAGAGCAAATCAATTTGTGATTTCTTTTTTTCAATTGGCCACAATGGTAGTGTGCAAGAAGTAAAAAAAAATCTTTCTCTTCAAAATAACAATTTCAACACCTGGTGAAAACTGGACAGCATTGCATAGAAATGAAGTCCAGCTATGTTATTGTTAAATATCCAACAGTGGATTTTTTACAGGAAAGATTATTCATCCTAATAGTTGTAATATTTTGGGAGATTACATTCACATTTTCTAAAAGCAACCCTGAATTTTCATCTGGTTTCAGTATTGCTTCTTCTCATATCAAAGTTCTTATATGGTTTTCCTGTTCACTGTTAAAACAGTTATTGCTGTGCACCTCAAAGCCTGATGTTCTGGGTCAATAGATTAATAATAAACCAGACTTCTAAGGCAGAATGCCTTATTCTTCCAGATAATGCAGTTCAGCCTGTAATGCTGAACAGATATTATTAATATATGAACCAGTTCAAGATTTATTAAGTTATATACTTAATTGCCTCAGATAAATCAGTGTGAGTTCCTATATGGTCAGTGTCAGAATACTGAGTTCAATGAATGAAAAAGTGCTATTCTCATGTCTACTTAAATCCACCATATTTCTAATACATGTATAATTATCACCAGTCCATCAGCATCACATGCACACAGAATGGTCAGTATATTCTCTCTCAGACTAAATTTTATTCTTAGCATGTGAAGATTCTTCACCTAAATGAATGTTGCTTGCAAAGACAGCATAGAGTCTCTCACATACATTATGATCCACATTCCACACTCTCCTGAAAAAGGTTATAATACAAATATAATTTTTGAAAACACAAAAGGCTGATTTAGGTTTTATCTAAGAAATTATCCTAAGAATAGTGCCAAAATTGCAGGATTTTGAGATCTTAGAAATATTTCAGATCTTCATTATTTGTTGTATATTCTCTATGATGACAAATGGTTTTAGAAAATACCATAAATACTTAATACCCTGGAAATATTAGCCAAATTATAATAAATACTAGGAGTAGAGTTATTTTATAGATAATTTAGGGTAATCTGGCAGCCAAAAAAACTGGAAGGCGTTTTACATACAGTTATCTTAATATATAATATGGCTTACTACATGATTAATAACCTCGTGCTTCTCATTGGGATACATAAAATGCAGTAAAAATAAATACAACCATAAAACAATTAGGGGGATTTGTACTCACTGATTCGTTCCTGTTTATGAATATACAGTGTTAGTATAAACAGACAGGGGGTCCTCACTTTATCTTTTTATCATTTCCAAATGTTGTTATAAGACGGTAACCCCACTGAAAACAGCATGTCATGTAAATGTAACTTCAGTCTAACACTGTGTTGGGTCAGCTTGGCTTTGAGAAATATGTGGATTTTTCAACTGTTACTTTTGCTGGAAAGTTCTGATTGTAAATGTCAAGGATATCACTTAAAACGGAACCCAGAAAACTTCATGCGAAAAATTACAGAAAACCTCACATGCAAAAATTGCAGTGTTCAGCAAAGGCAGTTTTCAGTTAAATTCTTTGTAAGACAATGCATTTTTTATATTTATTGAAATAGTTTGAAGAAAACTTGAATTCATAAAAAGATTATCTGCATATTCTCATGTAAACTCCCCAAACCACATTCTTTGCATTAAGAAAAATATGTTCCCAGCAACATTTTCATTTCAGTGAATGTTACACTATCTTTAAGATTCAATGTTGCACCCCAATAGTAATTTAATTCTATTTCACTTCCTAAGTTACAGAAAACAAGAAACATTTCCATGAAGATGGCTGAGAGTATAGCTGCCAAACAGGAAGGAAACACAGCTGCATGGACAAGCCAAGCAAGGGCAGAAATCAGCCTGCAAGGAAGTGGCAAGGTAATCAAAATCACAGAATGAATGGGGTTGGAAAAGACCTTGAAGATCATTGGTCAGGGACAATTTTATCATGGTCATGTCACTCAAGAGTGACACCTCAGTAGAGAAACAAGCCCCTGTGTGATAGAAATATTGCTCCCTCAGAGAGTTGCAATATTATAAAAGGAGACACTGTTAATGTTCTTCTGAAAACATAATGCATGGGAGTTTTCTATCAGAAAACTACAGTGATGTCAAATATGTCCATCTTTCATATCATAAACTTGTAAAAAAGGCTGCCAAAGAAAGATTTTCCCTGTAACATGGAACTGATTGTTGTATATAAATATTACAGATAAATAAAAAGTGTGGAGGGGTTTAAAAAGTTGCAGAAGGATTAGATCTGGCAATGCAGCTACAGACTCTCTGTCCTCTCTGGAAGCCTTTAAGTTATCGATTATTGGAAAATGGAATTAAGATGGAGCAAAAGAAATATTCCTGCAGATTGCTCTTGTTATACTCGTTCCCCCAGTTTCCCCTGCTCGAAATGGTCTTTATCCAGGGGTGCAGGCAGGTGATGTTTTGGCAGGTGCAGGGCTGGGCCCAAACACTTGACATAAGAGAAAGGGCTGCATTGCCTCATATACAAAAAGTAGATCTGGAAGGCAATGTCTTGAGACCTGTAAGCATAGTTGTGGCCCTTATTTTGTGTACTTTAACCCACAGAAGTTTTAAATCTGTTTTAAATATTTTTGCAATTTCTAGAACTGCTAGTTTTGTAATAACTAGGTGATCTGTTGAACTAATTTCTAAATCTCAGGCTTGAAAAATCTCAGGCTTTTTCTTTCTGTTGAAACAAACACTTAACAGTGTTTGCAGAATGTTTGTATTCATTGTTAAATCTTCATTTTCTTTCTGGTCAATAAGCTCTGTGATGTTAAAATTAATAGCTTTTATTGTTGATAACCTTTGATCACTGAATATATTTATTGTTGTACTAATTTTTTTAGTTAGTAAAATTGTGATGACCATACTCACAGGAGAAGAACTTTGCTGCTTGCGGAAACACACTGTTCACCATAAGTGTCACAATCTGGCATTACTTTTTGAAGATGTTCTCAAAATAGTTTGTTTTGTGATTGTTAGGAAAAAGAAAAAGACCACAACAACAAAGGAAATGTGTTTATGGTGTGAATAAATTATGCTTTTCCAGTCTGCATAGCCCCCTGAGAATTTGTACTGCAAGATGAGTGTGTGTGGCTCCATGTGTATTTGCATATATTGAAGGTGTTTTTCATTTCTCCGATGTAATAAGGCTTGGACTGGTGCAAGAAGAGGACATTTCGTTCTATAATCTGTTCTGCTACAGGAAGAGCTCATGAACAACAAAAATAAATTCAAATTCTCTCAGTTCTGTTCAATAATGATATTTTGCAGGACAGTCAAGTTTCCCACAGAGTAAATACGATCCATATTATGTAAATATGGTCCTGTGTACATTCGTTTAATTTAACTTTACCATCAGAATAGCACATTTTACACGTGGGAATGCAAAGCCCAGCAAGGGAGCAAATTAACTGCCTGCAAATTGTTTGCTAACGATGTTTTCCAAAAGAAATCTCCAAGGTATATCTTTACCAAGGGCACAGTATTAGAGCTCTACTACCACATGTTTCCATTTGAACAGATGGCAGTGAAAAGTTTGGCTTCAATGTGTTATTAGTTAACAGAAAAAAAGACTTACTGGTAGAGATCAAGGGTACTGTTTAAATTTACTTAGAGAAATGATGTTTTGTAATCCATTCATACTTGCAATTAATAATTGGTTTATGATTACTTATAAGTGGATAGAACCCCAAAAGTCCAGTGTCTTTTCTGTTGTAGAAAGAATATCTTATTTGCTTTTGTAATCATCTCTTTAATATGTCAAGAGAGGCCTTAATTCAGCTGTATTTGCTGTTGAACTGGGATTAGTTGTAACACCATTTCTGTATTTCATTTCTAAATATTCAGAGAAAGCAAAGTGTTTTATAAATCCTGTGATTTTAAGAAACAAGAAATCTTTGCGTCTTGATGGTACAGTTTGCTTTAAGTGACTAAAAAGTAAAGCAAAGCACAAGTTTACGTTATCCTTGTCAGTTATCTGTGCTTTAATACAGACTGCTGGGTGCTAGGATTCTTATATCCAGAACTGTGACCCCTGACTGAGAGCCTGAAGCTTAGCTCAAGAAACACAACTCACCCCCAGTTTCTGCTTGACCAGGATGTGTTCAGCACCTGGGAGGTTCATTCCATGGTCCTTCCTGTCAGATCCATAATGTTTCCCAGGGACAGGCAGGATTGAGTTAAGTGACTACAGAGCATCTGAAAGTCCTGTCTGAAGTTACTGGGACCACTCATATGGACATAGTTAGCCACATGTATCAGTGTCTGAAGGACAAGGATGAGGGGTGCTGGCTAAGCTTGCCATTTCACATTAAAATAGTTGTGGAAAGACGTATTGAGTCAAATTCTTTTGTATTTATTCTGCGTGCACAGAGTAAGGTTAAAGTAGTTAAATAGAAGCACTGAATAATACTGTATACATGTCAGAGAGAAAAGTTTGCAACAAACAGAAGTGTTGCATTTCAGTTTTGCACAATGGTCAAAATAACAAGTGAACATATATGGAGTAGGTGAATGAGTCACCTTTTGTTCCATATGGAATTTCTCTTCATGTGCAAATTTCCTTAATTTCCTTTTTTCTTAGGAAAAGGATTGAGATTTAAGAAATAAATTTATTTTTTAACATAATTCAAGATAAAAGGTATTGCAATCACCTATATATCTTCAGAGGTTAAGTGTTTTAAAAATTAATAATACATAAAAGTAACACATTCTTTTTTTTTCTACATGCCAAGCTTTAGTACTAAGGCAGAGCAGAAATCCTGTTGACACTTTATATGAAAAATGAAAATATACTTAACTCTAGTATGGGAAAATTTTGTTGTTAAACTTCATTCGGGAAAAAGAAAAACAATAATTTTTTTTATTTAATATTGAAGACATTTTACCTAGATTAATAATTGATGTAAAATGTTTTCTCAGTCTTAGTGAACCCTAATGCTTCTATTTTTTTCTTTTCTTGAAGGTTTTCTTTTGATAGAAAACCAGAATGTCATGAAAATATAACTCCAGTACTAAGAAAAATGCTCATGGTCTTGTATGTGCTTCAACTCTATACTAGTGCCAAATACTAATAAAAATTCTCAGCTGGCATTTTACTCCTTCTTAAAATACTTTTACAGTCTGATTTTGGCCATCTCCTGTAGGAGATGCTGGGAACATGATGTCATAGTCTCCTGAAGAAAAGGCAAGATTCATATATAAAGAGTACAGGGAAGATAAGTTCAGTGTAAGGCTTGTAATCCCTTTACTCCCCACTGTTAATCCTTTTCTAAAGCTTTTCTGGGTTTTAGGAACCCACACATCAGGAAGAACATTTAGCTATTACACAGCACAGAGTTCTCAGCTCTAGAAAATGTGACCTCAGAGGACAGATTGAGAGAAGAGGGTTTGTTTAGTCTAGAGAAGAGAAGATGAAGGGGAGACATGATAACAGTGCTCAAATATGTACAAGTGTGTATGCCTCAGAGAATTGGGTAATAATTTTTTCTCTTTGTCCATTCAGGACAGTGCAAGAAATAGTGGTCTGAAAAATGAAGCAAGACAGAAATATGAAAGAAAAATCCCTGTATTTGTTGACAATGAAAGCTTTGAGTATCAAGAATATTTGCAGTAAAGTAGGTAAACCAAAGATCCTTATTCTTCCAGATCTAAGACTTTGATTAAAGATAATTTCCTACTAAAGCTGAGCTTTTGAGACAACAGAAGGAGAATCCCAGCTGTAAAAAATGTGAACTTATTTCAGAAGGTATTATTGGAGCAGAAAATTTTGGTCATTACAGATAGCCAGTCAAACTCTTGCTGAGCTGTAGCCTGGAAACAAACGTTGTTTTCACACTTCTGGCACACATAATATAGGTGTGGCACATTATTCTAATTCTGCAGGCAATACTTGCAATACTCTCTCCATATTTCTTGAGCTTAAGTCCATTCCCTAGAAAGAGGAACCTAATGTCTTTTGAGCCATGAATACCTGGTGATCTGAGATGTCCATGCAGGAGTAGCAGATGTAGCCCCAGATCTAAAGGAGACTTCTTTTCTTCTGGAATTGCAGCTTAAGGCCAGGTGTGATCGCTAAAACTTTTATGGGAGCAAAAAACCAAACAAATCATGCTCCTGTTGCCAGGATATTAAAGGCTTGTCAGCCGGAGAAAGTCTATAAAATATGGTTAAAAGCATTCAAAGTTTGGAAAGCATGGCTTTTTAATCACAGTGAAGAAGCTAAAACAATTAAATTGGTGTGAGGGCTATGACTGTGAAGTATTGCCAAAGACTGATTTTTAATAAGGAATGACTTATTAAATATTTTTTGTACTGAACTCAAGTTCACAGTAGAAAGTTTTGACCTTTTTGACAGTGAAAATCATTAGGCAGGTAGAATTTAAATAAAGGTATGATAAATTTTCTTACCGTTTAGAAACTTGATAATTTTGGAATAGCCTGTTCAAAAAAAATATACTGTGCCTAAAATAGAAATATTGAACTGGAAAAGAACTGAATTTTTGGGTCTACGTTACAAACAATGCTAAATGAAATTATAGCATTGTGTATAATTAGACTTAAGCAGGGCCACAGCTGAAATAATTATTCTTGGCTGATAATAAAATTTGAAATAATTCTACTACCCTCTGTATTTTGCTGTAGCAGCAAATATCAATAGCAAAAGAGAATCTAAAATCACTATGCTAGATGTCGATAAGCATTCCTCTTGGCTGTAAAATATATTAACTTGTGAATTAACACCTTTAACATTAATTCAATCTCTTTTCCAACATTCTGCCTACATATCTAGGACAGCGCCGACTTCAGGGCAAGGTCGGTTTGGGTAAATTTTGTATGTATGTGCGAGTATGGACTTGATAATCTTTTCTCCTGCAGGTTAAAGTTTCAAAACTCCACGCCCTCATATGCTTAAGCACAAGGACCCTGTTGTCAGTAACAGCAGCAGTTTTCAGAGGGCTCACAAAGTTACCCAGGGCAAGATCCAGTGTGAGGTTGAGATGCCACTGTGTAAGAGTATGTAGATGAGTCAGGGGCTTGAGGGTCTCTTTATTGCTTGTGGAGGGTGGGATTGCATCCCACACCATTTGAAATACCCTGTGACAACCCCCAAATCTGCCATTCAAACACTCTATCAGCTCCACGAGGTATCTGCCAGCCTTGGCTAGGTCACATATGTTGGATAGTTAAAAGAAACCTTGCAACTCTTAAATCCTACTTGTTGTGTGTGCTTAAGCAGCTGATTTTTACTCTTGCACAAGTATAAAAATATTATACATTAAAATTGGTGAGAAATTATAAGTAATTAAACTAAAATATGAATTTTTAAGCTTCTCATTGTCATCTATGTTTTAGTGTTTTAGTAATTTTTATCCTCCTTTTGAGGCAGAGGGTGATTCTTGCTCTCCATTTAAAGGAAAAAACAAACATGAGCAAAACAATTCCTCAGTGGGAAGTCTCTAGTAAAACAGAAAATTCAGCCTTAGCCTTCCATTCTCTGGCAGTGAAGAAATATTGCATACTTCAACTGCATAATAGTAAATTTATTACAAATTTAGTCTAAAATGAATGTTTTTGTAGGAAAAAATCAATTAAATTGATGTAACTAAAACCATTTTTGACATGTCAAATGCATGACATAGAAATAGATCTTTAGAGTCCCAGATCTTTCATACATTTCAGTTCTAGCTATCTGCCAGGGTTGATTGCAGCACTATTAAGGATATTTTCACGTAAACTTAAAACCACACTAGTGCTGATCTATTGGCATACAGGCTGTTTCTCTCCAGACATCAATTTTCTCCTACTGTTATTGTCACAAATCTTTATTTATTGTTTAGAAGGAGTTAAAGAATAAAGAATAAAGGATAGGGTATGAATATGCAAAAAGTTGTTTTTCTTCTCTCTGTCTCCTTGTATTTGGCCATGCTACAAAGATTTTGATAATGCACTTCCTCAGCGCAGTTTTTTTGATAATTCTGGAGGACTTCTACTACATCAGAGCTCTAAGATACCCTGACCTGGATCGTGAGAGCAGATAATTTTTCAGAATTCTATAGTCCAATGCAAATAAGAACTAAAAGAACATACATGAATAACTTTATTAAAGTCCAACTGAAATACTGTAAAATGCAATGGAATCTTTAATAATTTTCTGCAAAAATGACAAAATACAAAAAAACCTCAAACCCTCTTGTAAAACACAAAAATGAAGCTTCTGTGTTATTCCTTATACACATTTTTTAAAACAAACAGCAGCTACAGAAATATTTTGTTTTTAATTTCAGTCTGTTTTTATTCATTCATCCACCCTGGCTTGATGTTTTATGCTTTATAGCCCGGAGAAATGAAAGATTAAGATACTGATCCTGGATTTTAAATCAGATTAATTTATCTTTAAAGCCAGGTGTTTTTTTCATGGGTTTCTGGATTGAAAGTGCAAATTTTGAATTGCACCACAGTGATGTGGTGGCTGCTCAGTCCCTCGGGCAGATGAGGTCCAGCTTAACCAGCCAGGACTGAGGCTGTGAGCTGGAGACTGTTGTGCCCACAGGGCCCAAGGTGGAGTGAGTCTGGGAGAAGGGAGCAAAAGGCTTGCTCTGAATAGAAGCCACAGCACAAAGCAGTGCTCAGGCAATGTGTTCAACCTGAGACTGGGCTCCAGAGCAGCTTCTGATGATATAGATGCTGTTTGGAAGACTGTGGAGATGAATAGAGAATTTGCATGTATTTAATTTTTGGGGGGACCATAATATCTGCTGATTTCATTCTCCCCTTAATGCACTATATAAAACCATTCACCAGCCATGGGCAAATATTTGTGACAGCCTTCTGCCTCCAACAGCCACTTGCTGATCTGTAGCAGAATATTGTAGCCACAATAACAGTAGAATAGCATAGTCTACGTGGAACAGAAGAAGATTGTCTTATTTTAAAATATATATTTTATAGCCTTAGGAAATTGCTATAAACTGTTGCACCTTGGAAAAAGAATAGGAGTTTCTATTTCAAGCTGCCTTTGCAAACAGCCCCTTGACTTGCAGTGTAGCTTTGCAATCACATGGATGGGACTGCATGGAACTTATTATTTTTAGTAGAATCAGAGAAGACCTCTGCAAAGCTGGCAAACTAGGTGGGCTTTCCTGATGGCTTGCTGATCTCAAGGCGTGTGTGGATGTCTCATAGCTTACACAGCTGTAACGTTCTTTCACGCACTCTGGCTGGACTATCACATATGTTGCCACAAAATGTTAAGACATCAAGACTCAAATGTTCTTTTGTTCCCCTTTTCCTCCCTGTGTATGTTTTACTCAGTAGCTTTGTTTATTTTCTTAAAATATTTCCTTTTTGTTTGCATTTCTTGGCAAAGGCTTCCATTTGTTTTTATAACTGTAATCTTCTTTTGGTCCCTCTGCCAGCTATATAACCCAAGATTAGCCACAAGTGTGCTTCAAGAGCTTCAGTTCCTTGTGGTGTTAACAGGAAATCAAGAATAGCTTTTTATTTGCCTCAGCCTAATTTATTCAGTTCAGGTATAATGTCAAAGTACAAAAATATTTTATGGTATTGCTTTCCCTTTTTTTTGTCTCTCTTCTCTCAATAAATAGAAAAGGTCATTTGAAGTTGAAGAAGTTCTGCAAAAAGCAGATAGCTGTCTTTGGTATGAAATAATTTATATGGATTTCTTTATATGGCAGGGAAATGGCTATTGTAGAGCTGAACAAATTCCCTCAAATGTCATTTCTAAATCAGAACTGCCTTAACAGCTACTGATGTTTCATTATGAATGTAACAGTAGAAGCCTGGTTTTGGAGCAGATAAGAGGAATGTTGTTCCAGTTCTAGCAAGAATTGTCCTGTGAGACTACCATCAACTTCTAGGAGCTCCTGGAACATTTGTAAAAATGTTAAAACATGGCTTCTGTAGGGAAAGGGTAAATATTCTTTTATTAATTAGGTCAAATGAAATTAAAATTTGTAGTTTATGTTCAACACTTCCATATAGCTAGTTTTGCTCATAGGGAGGGAGCAGAATTCCTCTCTTTTTATGGAAATCAGAATTCACAAATAGTTAATCTGCAGACATTTTGCAAAAAGCTGCATTTCTATGCTTGTGTAATTTTAAAAATTTTGTTTTACTAGCAGGCTGAGAGTTGTTGGCTTGTCAGAAGCCTGCTTCAAAGAGCTAAATACCATCACCTCCTGAACTAACAATAAGACATGTTTTACTAGTAGTGATGAAACATCTTCTATAAACACTCCCTACCTTACTGACCATCCTTTCCCAGTATTGATTCACCACTGAAATATTTGTGTCACTTGAGTTCAAGTACATGAAACCAAACCGTTCAGTGCTTGGAGTTGTATGAGTGCCACTAAAAGCAGCATGCACTTCAGCAGTTAGTGAATTAAATAAGCAAAAGCATGCTAATGGTCTCTGGGAGACCAGCACCGCTGACCTTAGAGAGAGAATGATAATAAAATGAAGAATACAAACAAGAGATGGAACCATGGGCCTTTTATGGGTCAGATCAATAGAACATGCAGGGATCCAGAGCTACATGTTGTCATTGTCAGATCATCAAAAGAAATGTATTTTCTGTTTCTTTAGGGTTGTGCTATCAGAAACTACTCCGAGTAATTTCCCTGAAATATTTGCAGGACCTGATCTACATTGCATTTCTTCTCATTTCAGCATCTGGTAAGATTTGCAGAAAACTTGAACTAGTCTCTTAAAGCCAGGAAATATTCTATCTTTGTGGGAAGTTTTGTTTTTATTTCACAACAGCTACAAGCTGACCAATAAAACATGGAATGAAAATAAATTATATGGAATTAGTTTTATTGACAAGATATTTTAGATTTGAATGGAATTTGACTCTTCTCTCTCCTTCAATTATTTAATATAGTGTTTCATTATGAGG
The DNA here is from genome assembly GCA_013399455.1 of Anthoscopus minutus. Classification (NCBI taxonomy): domain Eukaryota; kingdom Metazoa; phylum Chordata; class Aves; order Passeriformes; family Paridae; genus Anthoscopus; species Anthoscopus minutus. The sequence continues at coordinate 19,987 of VWYI01009624.1, forward strand.
ACTAAAATGACTGTTGAGTAAAATGTGTTAACTTTAGATAACAGATATTTGAAACTGGATAATATTACATTTCAGTTATTAGCCAGCAATATTGAATTATGATTCTCCTTTAAAATTTCCCTTACATTTACCTACAGGAACATAGTCAGAAAATGCATGAAAGACAGAATAATTAGGATGGGAATTCTTTTTTCCTCTTAATATGCCTACATAAACCAAGGGAATTCCACATAAACTGCATTTCAATTTTCTCCTCTTATGTATTATATTATGTATACTGCATCTCATGCTGGAGAATAAGAATGTGAACAGGATTTTAGATCCCCAAAATAAAGTGAGGCTAACTATGCCCTTTTGGAAGTTTTTAGTTGGTTTGAATAACATGTTTTCTCCTGTGCCATGAATATATTGCATGAGTATGTGTAAAACTATTACCCACCTCCTCAGGCTTTATAAATCAAAGAAAGACTTGGGCCAAAGCTGGGAAAGAAAAATAGATTACATCTCTCAAAATATAAAAGTATCCTGGGATGTTTTGTCTTGACATGGGCAGAAGTTGGTAGTCAAGCTCTTTAACTCTGGCTCCATTTCACTGAGTACTTGTTTTCAGTCACATAAGAGGAGGAAAGTATCCTTGATGTTGTTGAATTCTGGGCTTAGTATTTTAAAAATAATTTTATTTAGGGTAGCATAAAAAAAAAAAAAGGAAAATGTAGCGGTCAACAGGAGAAGTTACTTATTAAGGAACACCAGGAAAAATAAAAAGGAGGGAAGGGAGGAATTTTCTCTCCTCCCTCCCAGTCCAGAAAACATTAAAATTATGCCTCCTAACTCTATGAACATTTATCCAGAAAGATAATTTTACTGTCTAGAAAACTGTCCTGTGAACGACGGTGGATGTAGTATGTTTGAATTGCAGTTTGTTTATCACCCAGTAGAATGGAATTATGACAGCAGTAAGGTAGTTTTGTGATAATAAGGTAGTTTCATGGTTTTAATCTGTGTCAAGTGAACATTCAAAGTGGTTTTAGATAGTTTTTTTCCTATTTCTTACTCAGTGATGTAAATTTACCATGTTTTTCTAATGGACAAGTGCAAGTAAGAAAGGTAAATCGGGATCAGACTAGTTGGCCCTTGTCTTATACAGCCATATGTTGGCTAAATGAGAAGTAAAGCCTTGTTTCTTTGGAATACTACCTGGATATATTAGCTGACAAAGCCTAGGCAGAAAAAGAAGAAAAGGAAAATAAAAAGGAGGTATTCCAAAGCTGCTGATAGTTAAATGTAGAAAACTTGCACATTTACAGACAGAAAGTAATATTTATATTTTAAATGTTAATCTAAATAGAAAGTATCAGGACACTTATATTAATAAAATATTATCTATTAAAATACACACATCATATTCATAATACTTTAATTTGAACTATTAGTTTGAATATTGATTTAAAATTTTGTTTTGAATATGTAGTTGAAATTTAATAGGTATATAATTTATTTAAAGTATCTTTAAAATTTCATGAAATTGTAAAGGCAGTAAATTTAGTTTTCTGAAGCTGGAAAAGTTAACTATGACTGCTGCTAGACATTGCCAGTCTTTATCCCAAGATAGCTTGGCTAACACTTCTGTCAGTTTAGCTCCTGCGTCATCTTCTTTGACATAGAAACTTCAATCTCTTCCTCCCTGTTCCACCTTCTTAATTTTCTAGCCTCTCATCTGCATTGGAGAGATGCTCACCTCAGGACCAAACGTACATTCTTGGCTTTTTTCCTTCTAGAATAAAATCAAGGAATAAAAAGCTCCTGTAAGTATCTTTTTCTTGCTGCTATGGCTATGACTTGAAACATGCCCTTCCACATATATTACGAAAGTGTTGCTCAGAGCTTACTGGAGATATCTCACAGCGTCTTCTCAAATGTATTCTTGTATGTTTTATACCTACTGCTGATTTAATTACTAATATAATACAGCACCATGCTGCCACAAAGGGAATTGGCCCGAGGGTTATTTAAAGCTACCCCCAAGAATGCTGGAGTTTAGATGGAAAACTCGCTTGCACTCACAGCAATTAGTATCTTGCAGAGTGTGGAGAGCAGGCAGTTTGAGTGACACTCTTACCGGTACACATTCCTTTACTTACACTTGATTTATGACTCAGTCACATCCTAGCACAAACCTCCATGTATGCTTTTTACAACACCTCCTCTATCTCACTCAGTGTTTTCAGCAGACATTTACCATATCTACATTCCCCTTTTGCACCTGCAATTAGTAGGCTAAAGAAATCCCTGTAATGAACGCACTGGTGTGGCTGAGAGACACACCAGGCAGGTGTGCCCACAAAACACACAAAAAATTTTACTTGTGTTTACCTTGGTTTCCCACTAGCAACAGTTACACAATGTTTTCTGGCTACTTGAGTTTTGAGAAGGAAAGTAAAAACACTAGGAAATGAGGGAAATTAAGGTCTTTTCAAGAATAAATCTAAGTATATGTTGCTAATTGCTCTCTCTTTAAAAGCCATGATTCAATAATCACATCAACACAGCAAAGATACAATAATACACTTTTCTAAATAGAGTAACAGTAAGAAGAGCTGCTAGACGAGCTGACTTTAACTACTGTTCTTTAAAAGTGATTCTGTTCAACAATGTAAGAGGTCGACAAGTCAATGCAAGACCACCCTGCTTGGGGATTTGCTCTCAACACAGGCTTGTGTCGAATCCCTCAGCTGAGAAATGTCAACCAGCACCTTTCATATTTATGGTGACTCATAAACAGGAAACTCGGCCCTGTCCACGACACTGGAGCTTTTTCATATCTTAGATCTTTTTACGAAGGAAAAAGAAAAGGGTAAGGAAAAAAAAATAGAGAGAGAAAAAAAGAAACCTCTCAAAACCAAACAAAGAACTTAGCAGGACATTTAAAGCAGCTGCCTCCTATTTTATGTGCCAAAATAAATATTGCCAAATTAGTAAGGCATATTGAACAAATTATACGCTAAATGCAAATTTATCGACTGAAATTCGATGGCATAGTAGCCAAGGAGCTTGCAGTGGTATAGTTCATCTTTTTAAGTAGGTGTTTTGGTTGGCCAGTCACTGTAGAGTGACGTGGGAACAGTAATATAAAAGAGAGCATTTCTGTTACACCCAAGATGAACAGTTTGCTTTAGAAAGTTCAAGTAAACAATTTCTAACATACATTCACTAGTTTCAGAGTGTCTTTTGCTACCAAGAGGGAGATAAAAACTGGTTTTAAAATCCTTTTACAAAAATAAAACATTTCAGAAATGGTAATGTCATCATGATAAATTATCCAAGAAAATTTTTGGTGGAGTTCCTCATTTAAAAATAATGAGAAAGTCTCATTTCTATTCCCTTGTATTCTTATAAGGACACACATGGCTTTTTTTTTCTCTGTTGTGATTTGATATGATGTAATTAGAAAAAGTATAATAAGACCTGATATATACATATATATGATGTATTCCCCTAATTTTCAGGGGGATATAATGAGTCTTATACAGTAAATCCAGTTCCTGGGTAGTTCATACACATCAGAGTCAAGAACCATTATGTAAGTGTACTGTTCACTTTTCCATAAGTAAACTTCAATGTTACTGGAAAAAGAATATTTTTCATTGGGAAAGCCAAAGCTCAGAATTTTGCTTCAGGTCTATTCAACCCTGAGTTTCTTGAGTTTTGGCATTGCTAGTTTGTTGGCTTGACACAAAGCATTCATATTTAAATTAAATGTTTATGGTCTCCCTTTGATAAATCTGATAATACATTGCAGGAAACATATTGTGGCTTAAAAGCCTGATCTACATGTTAAAACCAGATTTTTTTAAGCAAAGAAGCTTGAATAGATCAATACAGTGCTAAGAGGGATAGAGCTGATGTAGAACTGATTTGGAATACCAGGCATATCTCTTTGTTCAATAAAACCAAACTGAAACAATGAGTTTCAGAGATATCCATTCATTTTTCAAAAAAGTGTATCAGAACTTCAGAACAATATAGTGATCAATTAGTGACTCACAAATAGTTGGAGCCTCTTTCTTGGAGAACAATTTCAATGTTTAAAATTTTAACACTAAATTCAGGGTGAAATAATATGAAATCTTAGAATATATTTTGGAACCAACTCTATTCTTGTCCTGTTGAAATTTTTCCTTTATAGTTTAGAATTCCCAGCTAATAGTCACATCTTTACAGTTTAAGGAAGCTATATTGAAATAATTTTCATTACAAAACTAAAAGCAAACTAATAAGACCTCTGCCCAGCCTTTTCCCTGTCCACCAAACAAAAAAAGATAATACCCAATTGCAGCCCAAAAAGTTTCAATCATCTTTTAAAAAATAAACTAAAATAAATAAAATAAATAACAATAAAATGCAGGTCAATGTCTGCATTTCCATCCTGTAAGGGCAGCTGCCTTTGGCATCATCTGTAATCATTGCCTCATCGTGGACCCCAGTCTTGCAGGGTTGGGGTGTGGGAGCAGAATGTTTGATCAAGAAGCACCTGCTCCTGATAGATGAGGATTTCAGCTTCAGATTTGCTCTCTTATGCTCAAATATATACTTTAGTCGAGCAAAGATTTGCAGCGGAAAATGGCCTTGGCAGATTCCAAGGAGAGATCGCTGCTTTGATTATCAGCAAGAAGATTTGGCAAAACACATGCAAGGCAATTAAGAAAAACAAAGTTGTGAAGTTTACTGTTTGACTCAGCCCAGTTCAAAACAAATAAACTTTGTCCAGCAAAATGTTATTGGTTTCCTTGGCTATAGAGCCGTTCTGGAAGAGAAAAACCCCACAAAAATCCCAGTGCAATTTTAAATTCTGACGCACTTCAGGGCTTAGATTTTCCTCACAGAACACTGAAAACATGTTTTTTCAAATTAATTTAAGATCAGAGTGGATATTGTACAGAAAGCTGACTTTCTGTGCCCTGGAGAGGCCTGTACATTTCCTGATTTGTCATGAAGCTTTGGTTGGGGTGAAATACGGAATATTTCCATATGCTGAATGCTTAGGTGAGTCTTGGCAAAACTGAGATACAGAAAAGAGAGGAAATAAAATCTTCTCCAGGAGTTTTATCATAACTTAAAATGAAACAAAACCCTACTCCCAGACCGAACCAAGAGGGTGACTTTGCATCACCACAACTTTACATCTCACAGTGACTTTTAGGATATAATCTTTAGCCCACTGCTCCTGTTGAGGGAGATGACTTTCTCCTCTTCTTAGGAGGCCAGTCTTGTAAGACAAAATACCAAATTATTTTTCTTTCTCAGATTTATACATGTTTATCTCTTTTAGAATTCATCTGAAGTAAAATGGATCCAGCTTTCTCTCAAATAATGCAAAACATATGGGAACAGAATTGTGTAAGTCACAAGTTGACAAGAACCAAAGCCCTTCGATGATTTTCTCAGACCCACATGATATGCTTGAATCTGACAGACCTGTTATGTGAGCAAATACTTTTAGTCTGCCAGCCAGCTTTGTAGCAGCCTCACAACACAGACAGAGTTATTCTGCTTGCTTTTCACACTGAGTTGTGTTAAAACATTTTGGAGGACAGAAATGGCTCAATCTCATCTGGTGTCGTAACACTTTTGCTGTGACGCAAGGTCCACTTCTGAAAAGCTAATGTCTGTACAGGACCTACATCAAACTCACTTGTACACAGGAACAAGCCTTCAAAACATTCTGATATCAATGCTCTCTAATGCTAAATTCATTGATATATGTTGCATTGCAAATTGCCATTATAGAGGCAACCATTGCTTGAATAAAAATGGAGAATATATTGCTCCTTTTTTGAGATTTTTGCTCATATGTGAATTATAACATAGGAAGTGCAGAAATAAGAAAATTTAGAAAATTCCTTCACACTGACAGCCATTGTTTTCAGGTGCTTTCTGCAAAATAGAAGGCAAAACTTGTAAGAGTTGTGTCAGAGTGGGACACCCTTCATATTCACCACTGAATTTGTCTACTGGGGATGTTGGAAATGTTTACTTCACCATGGCTTAGATGTGCCTCTACAGTGGTTTCCCAGCCCCACACAGCCACTCACTCACTCTCTGATAGTGGAATAGGAGAGAGAATCTAAAGATTAAGAGTGAGAAATCTTGTGGGTTAAGACAGTTTAATAAAGCAAAAACTACACACACAAGCAAAGAGAAACAAGGAATTCATTCAACACTGAGCAGGCAGGGGTTCAGCCATCCCCAAGAAAGCAGGGCTCCATCATGAGTAACAGTGACTTGGCAAATGCCATCTCTTGGAACGTCTCCCACTTCCTTCTTCTCCCAGCTCTATATGCTCAGCTTGAGTCCATATGGTCTGGGATATCCCATGGGTCAGGGATATTTGTCCTTTCCCCTCCCAGAGCCTTGCACACCTGCTACTGGTGAGGTGGGGTGAGGAGCAGAAAGGGCCTTAACTCTGTGTGAGGCCTTCTCATCAATAAAGAAAACATCTCTGTGTTATCAGCACTGTTTCCAGCATAATTCCAAAACACAGCCCATAGCAGCTGCTATGAAGAAAGTTAACTCTACCCCAGCAAACTCCAGCAGAGCCTCACAGAAGCTGCAGCCTGCCTGGCCACCCTCCTGATGTCAGGGGTACGTCTGTGCTGCGTAGGCTGCTCTCTGTACATCTCTGGTACAGAGGCACACGTGGGTGTCAGGCAGCAAAAGTGACATTTAGGCAACACAGAGGGTACCATCCGTGGTGTTCAGGCAGTGCAAGAGCTGAAAGCTTTTGTCTGACAGAGGCCACTGACACCTACAGTAGAGCACACGTACCTTCCAGATTCCAGAGAGCAGCTCCGAGAGGCTGAATGCATCCTGCCCTCCAAAAGCTGCAGGACACTGTGTCCATGACAAGTGTTTGCTTTCCACAAGCAGCTGGGCATCAGCAGAGCTGCAGGTCATCCTGGCTTTCTGTCATGGAGCAGATGGATATGTGTGCTGCATGGAGGGTAGCTCCCAAGCAGGAAGCACCACGGGTGTGACAAAGCTGGAGCTGGAAGCAGTTAGAAATGTCACATTATACAAGTGGCTCAAACTATGCAACAGCATAAGTTCTACACGTGCCACAGGCAGAGCAGAGGCAATTACATTTTATCAGTCTCAGATTGCTGTATTGTCCCCTTCACTTTTTGACATTGATCTAGTGGAACCAGTGCATATGAAGACACATTTTCATATGTTTTTTTTTTTTATAAAGTAAAAGTATTTCAAAGAACTCCTTCCCATCCATAAAATCATATGGTCCTATTTTACTTAATTGTTGTTCTACATAAAAAGACTAGAGATAAAAGTTATTTTCTGGAAAGTCACAGCTGTATTGCCAGCTGTATTACTGGCAAAAGCAGTTATTGTAACATGATTTTTTTTTATTCTTGATGTATAGCTTAGATTTACATTGTCTACATTCATTTGTGTAAACTGCAATAATCTAACACCAGCTACCCGTATCAGAGTCACTAGTTTAATGAAAACGTATTTGTGTACAATGCTTCCTAGAGCCATATGGAAAAATATCTCTGAATGTACATATGTACAGCTTTGGGAAGACAACAAAGGATAATCAGAAACAAAATGTGGCCACTTGGTCTCTTGAAAGAAGAGGAAAAAAGGGTAGAATTGTACCTATTCCTCCATCCCCCATATCACCAAGAGCCAATTTTTAACAAAGTGTAATTGTGTTAGGTACAATTTGAAAAATATGCTCTATTCTTTAAAATGCTTAAGGATTAGTCTCTTCAGCTACAGGGACAATCTATCTATTGTCTCCAAAGCTCACAGTCTTGTTTTATCTTAGAGGAAGTTTATTCCTAGATAGAGATCTTCATAACACAGAGTTGAGAATAGAGACATTGACAGTTAGTGGATATAGTTTATTGCTTCTTTATAAAAGCACTATTTAGTAGCAGGAGTGAATATTTGAGTCAGCAGAGACATGCATTTGCTCCTCTCAGCTAATCTGTCAGGATTTGCTTATTTATAGGTCTTAGGAGCTTCTTTTTAACATTTGGCCATAGCTAATACTTTGTCTGATTGTTAAGGACTCAGTTTAAACTTTAACTTTTATAGTTACACAGGACATTTAAAATGCTTGCGCAGTGTGGTTTGTATGCTGAAAGTTGCACAGATCAGAGAAGATAACTGACACCAAGAAATTCAAGACACATTCACAAACCTGCTCTTGTGCCCATATATCCCTGAAGTTTTCAGAAATCCCTTTGTGACACTTCATTGGCAGTACAAGTACTTTCTTTGACTCTAAAATAATCTCTCTACTTAGAATACCATCAGAACAGTTACAATTTCTAATTAGACATTTAAACTGTTATTATTTTGTTGTTTTCTCTGAAACTTTATTTACTCTTCTGTTTTCAGAAGAATTACAGTTGTTGGTTGTTATTTTTTTAATTGACTTGCCAAATGGATGTTACCAGAAATAAATAAATAAAATTACTGAGGTGCCTTTCTTTTCCAGATGACACTCCTCTCTTTCTTTCATGGCCACTGGACAAAAGATCTTGAAATTCTTGGGAAAAAAGCATTCTAGTTCTGTTGTCTAAGTTGATTGTTGACATTTTAAAGACATTTATCTGTCTGAAAATAAATTAATTTCCAAAAAATAAGTAATGTTTCCCTTATTCCTGACTTATTAATTTTTTTATCAAGGTTGGCTAATTTCGTTTATTAAACAATAATAGGTTGGGAAACTTTATGGTTTCAAATCAACATGATTCTTTTATCACCTGATTTCTCAGAGTTTCAGATCAACCTGAAGAATTGAAGCACTTCACATGCAGTTTCCTCTAATGCAACGTACTGCTCCAGTTGCAGTGAGAGCTTAGCACTGCTACTCTCTGATGAAATTACTTTAATAATGTCAGTTGACAGTTTTCTACTAGCAAAGACGAAGCTTGTGGAATGAGAACCATGAAGAGGGCAGGTTTCTCTGTGCCTCTGCCTCTAAATCAAAGCTTCTCACCACCTGAGCTTCCGCCACTTTCTCCTTCTCATCCCAAACCCCCAGCAACCTTTCCTGCTCAAAAGCAACACATCTGCCATGGACTCTTCTGGCTCCCCATCAGACATCTCTGCATTGCTGCTAGCCCATTCCCTTGTCCTTTCTGCCCAGGTCCTTTTCTGCCAGTTGACACTTGTTGCTATCCACATCCACCCTCCTTCCTCCTTTTTGCTATATGTGCTCTGAAAGCCAAACCTCCAAAGTGCTTCCCACTCCAATGGGCAACCAGCAGCTGTTGCTGCTAGCCACATGCCCTTGTAAACATTGCTGATAGATTTGGAGGAATGTATCTGGACATAGGATGGATGTAAGTAAAACTGAGATGGGCCCCATGGGGACAGGATCTGCCTGGGGTGGGGGAAACCCTGAAGCAATTGCCTGTTAGTACTGCAGAAGTCCTTCTGAATGGCAGATAAGACCCTTCTTGCTGCAGGCATATTTGAAGTGATGATTGTTTTTTTGCAGTTTCCCATATTTTTTTTAGAAATGACACTTCCAGTAAACTGCTGAAAATGTGCATCTGTCTTCAATAAAAAAGAGACTTAATTAGCACATCTTCCCCTCTGTTGAATAAGAAAAAAAGGCAGAGGCAGGAGGAAGAGATTTATTTTGGTGCCATATGAATCATAACTAGCCTAGCATGCAAAGCCTGAAATAATGCTAAAGCTTAGAAGAAATGATGTATAAATGGAAAAGTCAGCCCCCATGTTTAACAGCAAACAGTAGATTCAATACACCATGTTCTGGTGCAGAAGAGCAGATTTCCAGTGGAATTATTCCAGATTTACACTGCGGTGGCTGAAATGAGAAACTGTCCCACAGAGCATATGTAACTGGAGAAGTAACATGATATTCTTTTTCCTTGGATCATCTTGTTCAAGCCCTGCTTCCTGTGTTTCAAGCTCTGCTTCAGCTGCTACCCACGGCTGGCAGTTGGTAAGATTGTGTTAAGTGCTGTACAAACACATAGTGAAACATAGGCCCATACCTGAGGAGCTTGAAACACAGGAAGATGTGAGTCTGTTACTGTCAGTATGAAAAAATACTTTTGACTTTTAGGTCAACCATTATCATGTTGTTTGAGGGCGTTATGGAAGAGAATCTGTTTGAAGAGGATCCTGATATGTGTGGATGCTTCTTCCTCACAAAAGAATAAAGCCTAAAGCTGATTTTGGTAATATTGGACTGGCAAATGATGTAGGTGGGAATCATTTAGGACAAAAAAAGTGCTGTTTGGTGGTTAGAGCACTGTTGTCAGTTTTGCTCCCACATCAGCCTGTGTTGGAACATGGGCCACAGTGGGTGGGTGACCACACTGGTCACAGGCTTCCAACCCCTCTGCTGAGTGTCATGAGGATGGATGTGCCAGGTAATCTTTTGTTGTCAGGGAAAGATGAAGAACTAAAAGACAATCAGAACGTGAAAGACATGAAAGGACATGAAGGACAAGATAGTTTTAACAGAGGAAAACTGTGGTCTGGAATAACCAGCAAAATTATGTTTGGAACACACTTCTGAAAGTTTTTTTTAAGTAAAAGGGGATAGATTTATATAAAAAATAGAGAAGAGAAAGGAACAGAAACTAGAAGGTCCTAGTTTGTATTGATGTCCAACTTGTTTTGATTCTACTGGATATATATTGATTATGGGGAAAAAAAACAACTTCCAGAACAGAATGAAGCACAAGTGAGAGTTATCTGAAATATGTGTAAATTAATTCATGACAGAAAAGGATTAGTTATAAGCTGAGAAGAGTGAATGAGTACTTTTAAAGTTACTGGTGTACTACCAGAAGCTACAAGCTTTAAAATATTAAATATGGGCAAATTCTGCATCCAGAAAAAATTCCAGCTCAGCTATGACTGCTGTTTCACACTAAATAGACAGTGCCAAGTTGCTCTCTGTAGAAACTAAAAATAAGACTAGGCATGTTTTGTGGGGATTTCTGCTTCAGACATATATTTAGCATCACACTGAGCTCTTTTTGGGTGTTTTGAAAAATGTCCTAAGGTTTGAGTTCATACAGATGGAAACAGAGCAAGGGAAGGATGTGCAGGTTACTAATACAAAACCTGAAACTGTGTCTCAGTTTATTTAAACAACCCTCTCTTCATTGCCATGTCTCCCAAGGACAATGTGAGGTTCTCAGAAGATAGGTTAATCCTCTGATTCAGTGCAAGTTGAGCAGTAGCACTCATGTTTTTCTTGTAGTTTGTAGTAAAGCCAGTTTAACTGAGAAGCAATCTGAGTCGTGTTCAGCAATGGGGGTAAAAATTAGGGCTTTTTATCTAAAAAAATCCCAAACACAAATTACCTCATTTCAAATATTGTTCTGCATCTACTGTCAGAGTATGTGCTATTTTATTACAGGACTGACATCGTGTCCATGTCCTAGGAATGTTATCCTTCACACCTGTCCGTGTGCAGCACTCCAGTGTCAAATCCAGCCAACAGAATTAAAGTAATTTTCATTTAATCTAAAACTTTCAGAAATTATTAGTAGCTATATGTTACCCCCATTTATGCCATTCAGTGACTGCAGTTATTTGAGATTGCCATTAGTGATTTTTATCAGATTTGCCCATGTTAGATATTGACACAATTATTCTTATTAAAAAAGCACTTGAATAAAGAACAACCTTGACTTGTAGGCATGTCTATGCAATGCCCCCCATTCAAAGTGGGTCCTTATTTTCTGGTCTAGAGTAAATGTTGAAAAATGCTATACAATAACATCTGTTATTACACAATAGTTTTCTATTTGCTTCCAAGGAGCTTCCAATTCAGACTTGCGTAACGTTTTTTCTTCACATAAAACAATGAGAGCGTATGTTGGCCTGTAAAAGACTGTACGGCCTCAAGTAATAAATACCTCTCAAAGACATCCAACACAAAACCTCATTGTTAGAGCAATTTTGACAGAGAACTTGCACTGTGGCTCAGTCCAATAAGGAGTAGCTCTCTTGATGCTGAAAGATTTAAATTGTCTCAGGAAGATTCTGAAAGAATTCACATATCAGGCAAGTGAGTCAAGACAGACACGGGCAGTTTATGAGGTTTGAGACTACAGGTGCAGTGCTGGCTGCTCAGTGAAAGTATGGAGCTGGGGCTCGGATTGCATCCCCAC
>VWYI01009625.1:0-48478 GCA_013399455.1 Anthoscopus minutus
CGTTTTTATAAAGCTGTGTCTGAAGTTTCCATGTGCACTGTGTGCTGAACCTCACAAGTTTTAGCTACTGAGTATAGATCTGCTCCGGAATAAATTTAATTCTTTCTAGGCTTTTAGGGTACTGAAAGATTTTGAGCAAATATTAAGTGTAAATAAATACAATTCTTGACCTCTGATAGAACCTCCAAGCAAACAAATAAAATCCTGACGTTTCCTTTTTCTGTTTTTCACTTAAATTGTAACAGAAAAGATGACACCCTCCCCCTTAAATCAGCTTTCAGTGTTCATTAAGTGACTTCATGCCCTAAAACAGTAATTTCAAGTATTTTTCCATTTTATTGATAGGATTTTAAATCAAGAATTTTGAGTAGTTCTTTCTACTTTACATAGTGGCTAGGTTTTGAATAGGTGACTTCTCTGAAGTATTTGGAATGTGTTTAAAGTAACAGCTGCTAATACAAAAGTTTTAAATTTCAATATAGTTTCCATCAATCATTATGCCTTATTCTTGTTTAGAAAACTCAAATGTTTCAGTGTTCAATTACTTTAATCTTTAGGAATGACAAAGATGGCCAAAATGATTGACGAGAGACAACAGGAATTAACTCATCAGGAACACAGGGTTATGCTGGTAAACTCCATGAATACAGTGAAGGAGCTATTGCCAGTACTTATTTCAGGTATTTTTTGCTTTACTTTTTATTACCATTCTGAATTGTTTTGAACTGGAGTTGTGATATCTTACATTTATTAAAAATAACCTCAGCATCTGTTATCAATTGCAAGTAGCTGTGCTATTTGTATTAAAACTACAATCTCTTTGTTATAAAATGGTCCATGTAAAAGAAAGTGTTCCATGTAAGTACAGTCAACTTGACCACTGATTGGTCTTGCATATACCTTTTTCTAATCTCTGGTATTTTCACAGCTATGAAGATTTTTGTAACCACAAAAAATTCCAAAAGCCAGGGAATAGAAGAGGCCTTGAAAAATCGCAATTTCACAGTAGAGAAAATGAGTGCTGAGATAAATGAGATAATTCGTGTATTGCAGCTCACTTCCTGGGATGAAGATGCCTGGGCGAGCAAGGTATTTTCATATCCTCATTTGTATGTTGAAGTCTAGTTTTTGTCTCCTGTGTTTTACCCTTTTAAACTTGTGCTTTTGAGACCAGTGCAATATGTATTTGTGCATCAGTTTTGTAACACTATGTAATCACATCATACAATCTCTTCAGAGTCAACTATCTTCAGAGATAAATATATTCATGTATCTTTCAAAATGAGCTTTCTCTCAATAAGCAAAGTTAAACAAGGGTGGCATTTGAAAGTGGTTCAGTGCAACTCAGTGGTCAAACAGAAGACAGATTTATTCATGCTTTAGTTTCAGCATCATTAGGAAGTCCTGGAATATAGTATATTTCACCCAGAGAAGGATATTTTCCCTTTTTATAACTACCCTACAAAATAATTTTTGACCTAGGAAAGTCAGGCATAAAAGTTATTGTTCTATACATTCGACTGGTCTCATAGCTAGGCATTCATAAGTGAGATTGAGATTTTCCATCTAGATCCTGCTGGAAAAGATAGGCTACTGTTGTATTCCTTGTGCAAAAGGCTTGGAATTCAGAAATTTTAGTAAATTTTGGGGGATTCCTCTTTGAACACCTGCCCCTTTTCTCCCTGCCCCATTTTTATTCTGGACATGAGAGTAAATTTCAGGTTTTCATCTTGTCTCAAAGGAATCTGTTAGATTGAAGAGGCTTTCTGGCTAAGTCCGATGCCTGTGAAGTTGTCTTATGGTTCCTTACAAATCAGTGTTCAGCTGTGTGAGTGACTGCAAACACTTACCTGGAGCTAAGTGCTGCTCTGAAGTGATACTGAAGCTACTGAAGTGTCAAACAGGTCTGACAGAATCAGAAGTGTTGTAGGCTTACAAATAAATGCAGCTGCATAACTGAAATTCCTGCTAAGTTCTTTTTGAGTACTTGGAAGTAAATTGCTGAAGGTGTTTTTTAAGGGTTAATGCTATGAGCATAAATGTCATAAAAAACTTGCTGAGACCTGTAGCCAGACTGGTTAACAAGCAAAGTCTAGCAGGAAATCTAACACTGATGTAACCAAGACATAAAATCACTTTGGCCTATATTGTTTGGCACCTGACTCTTAGTTTGTCTCTTACTTTGTCACTATCACTTCCTTATTATGACTACTGTATGCATCTCTGTTTTTGTTGTCCTGTTTCTTACACTTTTCTCACCTTTAGAAGGTAAGCTTTCTTCCACACCCTCTACCTCTACCTTGTATTAAACCCAAGAAATGCATGTCTGTGGGATGTTGTGCTGTGTGCAGACTGTGTGCTGTGCAACTTCTGTGTGCCAGCGGTGACACTGGCGTTTATACTTATGCATATACACACAGTTTTTAAAAGATCATAATAGCTCTGTCTAGCTGTGTGTAGCATTGGCTGTCACTGAGAATGGTAATTCCAAGCTGATCTGCATTAACACTCTCTCTGAATCTGATTAGAGTTAGGGCAAGATCCTACACCACATACTTGCTGAATGCTTTTATGTTAATTTATGGGTGTCTGTAGTGACAAATAAAGGGTCCAGTCATGCAGGAATGAGCTTTCTTCACAGCCATAAAGCTTTATTAAGTCAGGAATTTTGTCTATTCCATAGTGTTCTACCCACACCCTTCCTTCACTTCAGATGGTTCATGTTGTTTAGGTCTAGGCTTAAAACTGCAGTCTTTTATGGGTATTTTTAAATTCAGTTTTATTTTTGGATTTAGGCTTTCCTGTATTTTATGAAATATGAATACAGTTTTATTTTACACAACATAGTTGGAAATTTTTGTGGTAAAGAGAAATGTCTGTTGCAAAGAGTTGGCAACTTAGGCTTAGGAAATTCTTAATCACATTGCTGGTGAGGCAGATTAATAAAGGATTTAATTATGAAAACAGTTGATATATTGGCAGCATTTCCTAATGGAAAATATTGGTTGTTATGTGTAATGAATAAATACGTTTGTGGATTAGGATAATCAAAGTGTCATTCTGTTCTGAACTGAGAACTTTTTTATTGTATTTTGATTTTGAATTAAGATACACTGATGATTTGGAGCTGTAGCACTGGGCACTCATCAAACAGTGATGACAAAGCATTTGAATTGAAAAATGCCGTGGGATGAAGAAGCAGAAACTACTTTGCCACCTGTTACAGACCTTATCCTGTATTTGCACACATATCTAACAATTGACTCACTGTTTTGCTGGGAGGGAGATGAAGGAGCTATTTAATTGTAGCTGAGGTTACTGTTGCGTGCATTTTGTGCCTGGTGGTCAAAAGGAAGACTTTTTCCCCCCATATTTTTCTGGAATAAAGTAAGGTGTTTGGGGAGGCCCAGCCATGAATTTTTATCTGTATAGTACATGCTATTGCTGGCATTGGACTTCATGTTTATTATTCTATCTTATTTATACCTTGGTTTATCACAATCTGTCTAGGGATAGTGGAGAATGAATAAAGTGTGCAGCCAAAGTTGTAGGTCTTGTAGGAATTGTAGCTGTAGGTAAACTATTTTGTTGGTTTTTTTCTGGACTCTGCACATTACTATTACTGAATTGCAATAATCTCTGCTTGCAATGGATTTTTAGAATAGTATGGTGCTTTAGAATTAAAATACTATTCTTGGACAAGATCTTGGGGAAAAGAATTGTATTTATTTTTTCATTCATAGCCTTGAACTTTTTTCCTTGAATATTTTGTTTGACAGGGGAATTTAATTTTCTCTTGTCTGTTATTAGTGTTTATTTTAAAATGAAATTGAAGTAATACTCAATTCAAACATCTTTCATTTCTCTGGAACTGGAGGGAGTTAACAGTTGTAAGAAGCTGAGAGATATCTGATATCTAGCAGGATTGAACCCTGAATGGTGACTAAGCTATCTATCTTGCCAGAACACTGGCTTTGCCTATTTCCTCCAACATTGCCTTCTTTGGTCATGAAATGCAGATATCCTTAGACCAGACCACTTTATTGAGTCAGAGGTTGTGTTTTACATGCAGCAAGGAATCATGTAGGATTTATTTTGTTCTTTCACTGAGCAGAGCCAATGCTACCTGCTCCCTGAATAAGCTCAAAATTCTTGATAGTGGCAGAAATGATGCATAGAAGTGTCTTAAGTAATATTTGCATTAAGAATTGGTTTGGAAAAAATCCAGCTTGCTCTTTTCCCTTCATACAGTGTTGCCCTAGTTGTTTAACTTGATTAACTGAAATTGTTTATCTCCTCTGAAAATATAATAGTGCTGATTTTGTTAATGAAATTCCTTTTGGCAACAGGGTGACTTGTGCCAGGAAGAGGAGGTGAAGAATCAGTTTTTGCCAATAAAACTGTATAAAATTTTTTTGCAGAAGAGTAGTAGGACATAAAAAAAAATCATGCTTGCAACTCCATTGATACTTGCTTGATACTCCATTGGCAATTTCCAGAGTTAAATTTTAAACATATTTAGCAGTTTAGGAGAGGAATGAGGTATTTAAGCTACTGAAATCAGGATTATCAAGATATTTTGAGGCAGTGAGACCTTGAGCAAGTTGCTGTGATTTTTTAGATTGTTTCTGCTTTTGTGCAGAAAAAGCACAAAAAAAGAAAAAGCACTGTTTTTGCTTCCTTCTTCTGTCTTAATAGCCTGAATGGTTGGTAAGTCCAGACCTTTCAGTATGGCTACACCTTTGTTGCTTGCCAGGTATCTGACACCAGATACAGCTCTGGCAGACACAAAGCTGCTGTACCAACAAACCTAGTAAAGGATGCATTCTAGTTTTCTATTGCATTACTCAGCTCCCTGAAATGAAATCTCCTTATCAAGCTATAGCTGAGAGAGATTCCTTGGGCTGTGTGGATGGGAAATCGGTGCTTTAAGAGCAATCGTCTTGAAATGCTTCAACTGCTATGCTTGGAATTCACTAGATTTTTTTTAAATAGGAAAAGGGGGACAGTATTTTGCCAACATGAGTGCAGAGGAACATGGGATAGCAAGACTCACCCTGCAGAGCAACTCAGTTATGTAACTTCATATGATAGGGCAGATGGATCCTGTTGCTGATGGGACAGTGCTGGCAGTTACTAAATCATAAGTGCAGAAGCTGGAACACCCACGATTTTGTCCTTAGGTATTAGACTTTAGATTCAGAGGCTTCTATGTAATTCTGCTGAAACTGCAACTCTGCAGGCAGCTGAGACAGCACAAAAGTCTGTGAGAGTGAAAAGGGAGGGGCAAAGACAGTTTTCCCGACACTCCTTTTCTCCGCCCACTCCTATCATCTCATTGAGACAATAAGAAACATCTGTTGTCTTTTAAAAAATTCAGTTGGTTCCTTGTTTCAAATTATTTTTGGGTAGACAGGCCTGACTTAGATCACTCATTTCAAGCTAAGTTGGCTTCAGCCTGATATAAACAACAGAAAACAGTAACACGTACCTTCATAAGTAAAATAAGATTTATATATACATTTGAATATATATATATATACATTTGAATATTTAGTGAATATCTGCTTGTCTCTTATCATACATTGAATGCACAATTCTTGAGCTATAGAGAAGATGACTTTTTGAACAATGTGCCCATCTCCCATCCCTAGCTACATATCCTACCTTTTGGAATTTTTTTTCAAACAGGTTCCAACTAAGTTTGGAGACCCAGTTTCTTGATTTGAGACACAGTCATCCGGGTGAAAATAAAGCTACTTTTGGCTCTCTCTCTGAAGCTGTGTTTGGAGAGCCTTTAAAAATATTCAGCTGTATCACATGACATTTTAGAAACTTGACTGCTGAATTATATTACAGCGCCTTATGATTAGCTCACAGACCAACATGCCATACTATAGCAAGATACTGATCACTGATGGTAGTAAGCTCCTCTTCAAAAGCACTGCACATGGGCAGTCTGGTTCAGATGCTGTCTGAGAGCCAGGCTTCTTTTCGTTATCTCTATACCAATCATGGGACCTTAGATGCATTTCAAATCATTTCCATGATATGTGGTAAAAAGCTATTTTGGCTTTTCCACAACTTCTTAGGTACTTGTCACTGTTTTCACTGTCCTTCCATTTATGTGTGATGGAAAACTTATGGCCTCTAGTGGAGGGATGGCACATGAACACTGTACAGACTGTGCAGAGAAATCAGAAATAGGTGGTTGTTGCCCCTGCAGCCAGAGGTGTTGGATAGTACTGACATACTAGTGAAAGAAACAGCCTCTTTGGTGCTTCTGGCAGAGTAGTTTAGAGTTTTACATAATCACATGTAATATCCAAATATCTTTATCTCCAAAGACATTCAACTCCATATCTGAGACTTTTGGAAATTAGCTTGTAGACTTACTTTTCTGTAAACAGTAACTGTTTGAATTTAAGCAGCAGAGCAGGTGAGAAATGCAGATGTGCAGTCTCTTACACTGAACTAAGTAGTCAAATTCAGTGGCCAGTTTCCAGATATGAAAACTCCAGTTACATCACAATTCTTCTACGTACCCTGACATAAAATGGAACTAACTCCAAGATGTGTGCTTATTAGAGCTCCAACTTTAGAAATTAAAGCACTAGTAAATAAAAAAAAGAAAAACCACTAAAATTGCATGCATAATTTTTGCACTTTGAGTGAAATGAAAATGTCTGTTCTAACTGGAAAGAAGCAATTATGACCTGCTAGTTTGAAAATGGGTTTTGAGCTGCTTATATGAATGTGTTTTTATAAGTAAACTCTACTTTACAGAACCCTTGTCAGCTTTTGTTGATTACTTGTGCTTTGATTTTTTTTTTGTAGTTTTTGTTCTGAGAATAATTTTGCTGGTTTCTCTTTTGTAAAGGACACTGAAGCCATGAAGAGAGCTTTAGCCTTAATAGATTCAAAAATGAATCAGGCAAAAGGTTGGCTGAGGGATCCAAATGCACCTCCAGGTAATGTTTAAACACAAACAACTGCATAAAGGATTTTCATTTTTGAAGGTCTTATTTCTGTTGTTTAAGACAAAATGGTCATTAAGCATTAATAATGCTTATATTGTGGATCATTCTGAAGGAGCCCCTATTTATTCCTTTCTTTAGATACTGGGAATTGAACAAATTATGTCTAATGATCTAGAAAGATTTGCTGCTTCTTAATGTTCTAAAAGATACGTATTCTATGGAACATACATGTTCTTTGCATTCCAACAGTAAACCCAAAAACTTATGGATTGAACAGTACTTAACTGCAGCCATGGCTAATATTTAAAATCCCTTCTTTTGTATTTTAAAATGTTTATAACTTGAGATTTCCCTAGCAAAGTCTCTTAAAATGTTTTTCTTGACATAAAATTTTTAGTATGAAAATCTGCAATAAATACACGTAATTGCAATCACCTTTACTTATAGAAGAGGTTTGTTTATCTGTGTATGTATTTTTAAAGTAAATAAAACTCAATAGAGGCCTATTCCATTGGGATGTTGAAAGACCAGATGGACTTCCTCTGAAATCAAAGCCAAACAAGTACAGTTGTGCAAGCTGGATGTGAATGGTTGTTTTTTGGTGTACATCTCCATTTTTGGTAAATGTACTTTTATGACTGAACCTACTGCAGTCTGGGTGGCATGATGATACCTGTACTTTTCTTGTACATGTCAAGCAGTGTCTAGTGTGTTGTACTGACTGACCCTGTGTCTCAGGGGATGCTGGTGAGCAGGCCATAAGGCAGATCCTTGATGAAGCTGGCAAAGCAGGAGAGCTGTGTGCAGGCAAAGAGCGCAGAGAAATCCTGGGCACGTGCAAAACCCTGGGGCAAATGACTGATCAGCTGGCTGACCTCCGGGCTAGGTAAAGCTCTTACTTGGGATGGACACTTCCCAAGTGCTGTTAAAATGTTGTTTCTGCAGTTGTCACCTCCTAACCTGTAGAAAAGCAGGCCAGAACTGTATTTTTTACCTTTTTTACTCCAACCTCTCCTTTTCTGCTAAGAATAATATGTTTTAAAAAAGAAACGTTAATTATAGAATATGATGATCAGAATTGCTCAAGTAGATAATTCTGAGTCTGCTTCCTGTCTAACACATAACCGTCTGCAGATTAGGCAGAAAAGAAATTTTAAATACTCTTGTTAAGTCTGTTCTCTAAATAGGATATACCCCAATTACTGTAAGATACATGGATATTCTACTTTTTAGGTGGTTTTTGGGATGTTAGATCACATGTGGTGGTTGTTGTTTATCCTTCATCGACACATTCTGCTGAAATTTGTGTGTCACATGATTGAGGCAGCTAAGACATTTTATTTTCATATTTATCTTTGTATTGGCTTGCTGTTCTCACTTAGATATGGTGAGACTTTTAAATCCTGCAGATTCTGACTCTCTATAACAGTCTGTAAATGAGGAGAGAAGAGGCCTTGTCCTGGATACTTTAATGGAACTGTATCCTTAAATATCCTTTACTTTTTGACACTTGAAAATATTCTTCTGAGAATGCTAAATGCCACATTCTGGAATAGGGAAAATATGCTCTTAGGTTTTATCTCTTCTTCTGTTCCTCAGTTATTTTTTGTTTCCTTAAGGAGGAAACAGTATCTTGCTAAATACTCTATCTCCTGCAATAATTGCTGGGAATACTCATGAACATGTTTTGTTGCCTCTTCACTAGAAAACAGCTTTTGTCAGTCCTGAGCTGAATCTGTGGTGTTCTTTTTGTCTTGGGCAGAGGACAGGGTGCTACACCCATGGCTATGCAGAAAGCCCAGCAGGTGTCCCAGGGTCTGGACTTGCTCACTGCCAAAGTGGAGAATGCAGCCCGCAAGCTGGAGGCCATGACCAACTCTAAGCAGGCAATTGCTAAGAAGATTGATGCTGCTCAGGTACCACTAGTGATTAATAAATACTGCAGAATGTATTACATTGCAGCTGTTGGAGCTGTTTTACTGAACTACTGCAGTTGTTTCCAAAGAAAACACAACTTGATAGGAAGAACATGGAGGGCATATTTGCTTTAGCAAAGAAAAGTCTTAAATTCAGTGATTTACAGCATATGGTGAGTTTTGTTTCAGCTGATGCTCTTTTTTGCTAAATTACTTGGCATTACTAAAAATTTCAAGGTTATTTAATCAAAATGATGGAACACCCTAAATTTGAATATCAACTAATCTTATTAAAGAAAATAATAGATGAGTTTCAGATTGAACAGACTTACTTGTGGCTTAAACCAGAGCCCTTTATTTGGGCTCTGTTTTGGGAGTTGCGTTCAGGATTTAGAACTTGATATTAATGACAGAAGAGAAATTATGTTAATGAAACTACATTTTCTTTCAATTGATCCTTTCTTTATATATATTGTTATTTTTAATATCCCTCAGTGGTCAGTCTCTTACCCAGTGATGATTATGATGGTCATCAAGTAATGTACCTTCTATATATTCACCATATCTGAATGTGTATATGTGTCTATTATCAATATTTGAAGATACATTAATATTACATATGTATTAAATGAAATAGTAATGGGACTTTTTAGGAAGAGCTCTATGCAAGTACCACCCTGCGCTCAAGAGCATCATTTTTTTCTGAAGGTCACATCATCAGTCTCTAAAGAAAGTGATTCAATTGTTGGCAAATGCTGAGGGGAGAGAGTGTAAAATCTTTGGGTAGATTTTATCTAGTTTGACATTTTTTAAAAAACAGAAAAACTATGAGGCAATGGAATAATGTCATTGCTTTTAAGTAGTATTTTCTGTTAAATAAAGTTTTGAAAGCTGTGTTGGTATATTGTAGAATAAACATTATTTTTTGTCTTCACTTGTACGCAACTCCTTTCTATTAAGAATTGGCTTGCAGATCCTAATGCAGGCAGTGAAGGAGAAGAGCATATTCGGGGAATTATGGCTGAAGCAAGGAAAGTTGCAGAACTGTGTGAGGAGCCTAAAGAGAGAGATGATATCCTTCGTTCCTTGGGGGAAATATCTGCTTTGACAGCCAAGCTGTCAGATCTGCGACGACAGTAAGTATTTGTTTTATCAGCAGTAATTTATCTGAATGGCTTTCATGTGCAGTTCACAATGCTAAGCAGTATCAGAATATTGATGGTTAAAATAAAGCCTTTTTTAGTTGCTCAGCCTAGTGATTTCTATCTCAAAGTCTAGCTTGCAGTAGCTTCCTTAAAAAAAAGGCAACCAGAGATGTATTACACAGAAGTATGTTGTTTCTACTGCCTATGGAATATTTGAGAAGGAAACTGAAGCCAAAAGTGAGCTTGTTTGTACTGTTGAAACAACAAGGTTATGGGAAATATAAGTTTGTTTATGCAGATGGATGTCATCACTGGTTTTGGTAAGCAGTTTACTAAATATCAAGGTGGAAGGAATATCTACCACTTCCACTGCTGTCAGTGTTCTAAGCTGAAACTGCAAACAATACAAAAGATAAGACTTTCAGAAATTATATTTCTGTTCAGTTTTGCCAAGAGGCTGTTTGAGAATGGAAGAGGAGAAGCAGTTATTGTACAAACTGATCCTCACCTAAGGCCAGTTGCAATATAGCAATAAATATTTCTCTTGCTTCATTAGATAGATACTTTAATCAAGTTTTTATTGAGCTTCGTCTTAATGTGATACCTTTTGTCAAGTTTATATATAGCCTTTGGTCTGTGGCTGCTTACTCTTCTGCTTTTAATCTGTATACCATGATTGCGTTGCTCATAAGACAGCCATGGAAATGGGAAATCAGTTCTTACACCAGTATTGGCAATGACAGTAATATGCCTTCCCCCACCTCAATGTTGTGCTGAGCATATGTGATGTCCAGGTACACAGCAGAGACTTGCTCCTCAGAGTCTATACCCAAGTGCCAAATTCAACTTTATTTAGAAATATCAAGTACTTTTTATCGTATCTGCCTGCTGAATTTGACATAATCTTTAAATGATCTTTTTATGATTACACTATTTTCTTTTTTTAATCCTTAGTGGTAAAGGTGACTCTCCTGAGGCTCGTGCTTTGGCTAAGCAAATAGCTACATCACTTCAGAATTTACAGTCCAAAACAAACAGGGCTGTAGCCAATACGAGGCCAGTTAAAGCAGCTGTCCATTTGGAAGGCAAGATTGAACAAGCTCAGAGGTGGATAGACAATCCTACAGTTGCTGATCGGGGAGTAGGTATGTGTTTCTCTCTGATTTTTTCCCCAGTTTTAGAATTAAACCTGTTGCTAAGTTTTGTGGTGGAAACTACTGCTCCTGAGATGCTGAGGATGAATTGAATCTCACTGGTGCAGAGACTTGAAGATTTATAGCTAAGTCCTGACTGCAATTACAGAATTAAGCTGGCCCATGATTCTCTTTGTGTTCTTTCCTAAAGAATGGAAAAACGTGCTACAGAGAAGACCAACTTAAGATTGCTCCTTGCTTTTCTTATGTAAATATTGTATCTCAAATGTGAATTCATACTTCCTCTAGCAAATTGAGTAATTAAGTCCCTCAGAGAAGAACACTCATAAACCTGACCTACAGGTGTCACTTCTTGTATGGTTTCTGGGTTATCTGAGGAGATTGCTAATGATTAAAGAGAAAGGGGATCTGATAATCCTGGTCTGCTCTCAGTGAGCATATAACTGTGGTTCAGCAGTTGCAGGCACTTGGCAGGATAGTCATAAGAAAAGTAAATTTAGAATATTAAAGATGGCAGCAGTGCTGAGTGGTTCTTGGATAGTCTGATGCTGTGACAACTTCCTAAGTAATTTTAAGCTTGATCGCAAACTTGGATTACTTGTGGGTTACAATTAGCTTAAAATTATTCTTCAGTAAGTCTTTGATGGACTTAATATATGATGAGTTGTTATAAAGAATGCTGCCATTGTATTATTGAAAGAACAGAGAATTGCATTTCTGTGAATGAGCAGGAAGCATCTGTAAGTGAATGAAAGAAATTACTCATGCTAAAAATAATTTTTTTTTACAGAAAAGCTTTTGACACACTGTGGAGGCTTTGTAAGGTGTTCCCTACCCCCACTGTCCCTTCCAATCCAGGCTACTTGACACTTCTTACTTATGGCTTCTGGAATTCTAGGAGAGGGCACCTGGCTTTTGAAGTTATGTTTTCTACTTGACTTTTCTTTCTGCTCATCTCCCAATGTGGGGATGAATAGCAGTATTTGGAATTTGCAAGTGCTTTCTATTGGAGTCAACAGTTTAGTTATGTAGAAATACCTGACGGCTGCCATGGTTAATTTTTGTCAGACCATTCTAGTTAACAAGGATGTAACTCTAGCCAGAGCTGCTGAATTCAGTAAAAAGAAACTGGAGCAAATTGAATTCCTCTGTGGTTTGAACTGTAATTATTCAGTGACAACCAGCACAAAATCTTTTCTAGCACCTAGACAGAGGTTTTTAACCCGGGAGTTGGGATGTGTGCACGTGGGTGTGCGGTGCGTGCCGGCGCTGTGGCTCGCAGGCGCGGTGCTTGTGGCGCTGCGCTAACGCCGCGCTGTCCCCGCAGGCCAGGCAGCCATCCGCGGGCTGGTTGCCGAAGGCCGGCGTTTGGCCAACGTCATGATGGGCCCCTACCGGCAGGACCTGCTGGCCAAGTGTGACCGCGTGGACCAGCTCTCTGCCCAGCTGGCTGAGCTGGCTGCCCGAGGGGAGGGCGAGTCCCCCCAGGCCAGGGCGATTGCTGCACAGCTGCAGGATTCGCTGAAGGTAAGGACCTGCTCTCCTGCGAGCAGGCACACATCTGCTGAGACACTTCACTCCTCTGAGCAAGCCTGGTGTGCCTGAGCCATCCGTGAACACACAACTGCAGCTACAGATTGTTGGGTTAGCTGAGGTGCTTAAAGCAAACTTTCTAGAAAGGCCTTGTTGTCATGCCATTTCAAATGAACAGTTTAGAAGGGAAATGTAAGTCTCTCTTAAAATAAACTACTGTGCTAGAATTGCAAATTTGACAATCGAATCATGCTGTTCATAGCTTCTAATGCTGCTTCAAGGAGTGATATGTAAGCTTTGTATATTTCAAATTATGTAAAAGGTCATTAATTGGTCATACTCTTAAGGTAATTTTAATGTCTGCCATTGGAACGGGCATTTTTTTGCAAGAGAAGGTTTTCTGGGATTTGAACCCTCACAACTTTATACCCCTCTTTCACATGCTAATGATTTTCCACTTTTTTAAAGGATCTTAAAACACGAATGCAAGAAGCAATGACCCAGGAAGTTTCTGATGTTTTTAGTGACACCACAACTCCAATTAAGTTATTAGCAGTAGCAGCCACTGCTCCCTCTGATGCTCCCAACAGAGATGAGGCAAGTATACACAGGTGGTCTTTTCTTCCCATATAAATCTTCAGTTATTTAATTTAACCTGAATTGGTATTTCGAAAAATAAATCAGGTATCTTTTTCTCAAGTTTGTTGTTAATAATCCTTATCAGTTCTGACAGCATAATGATTCCTATGCAAACCTCTCCAGACTCCTGGAGACTGAATTGTATAACCCTGTAAACAGTGCTGTTCCTGCCTTCAGTAAATGGCAAAAATGTCTCCCTATGTTGTTGATCCCACACTGCCGACACCGGGCTATGAAATTCTTGTGCAAAAATTCCTAACATACTAGTTGGTGGATTTTTATATCTCAGCATTACATAAGCTGATTACAATAGTCAAATTCATGCCAGAATTAATCAACAAGATGAAGCCTGTTCTCTTGCTGGATATTGTTTCCTGTACTTGAAAGCCACTGGCTGCACATGAAGTACCTAAAATGCAGTGTCTGGCAGTTCTGTTGGGCTATTTTGGCTTTTGGTACATAATCAAGATAATTCCCAAGGCCTTAGAAAATTCAGCTTTATGGAAGGATAGCTTTTTGTCCAAGTATCCTGTTTTTTGAATATCTAAGGACTGTAAAATGAGGGAATTTTTTTCCCAGTGTCAATTTTTAGTGTACACCCCTTTATCTTTCTGGTATAGTTACTTTTGTATTATGGATTTGAAGATGAATCGCTGAGGTAAAATAGTTTTAATAGAGTATTTCTTGCAGCAGTAGTCATCAGGAATTACTGAACTTCATACCTTGAAGCTACAAAGTGTATATATATCTCCTTAGTTGTCCCATTGAGTTAGTAAAGAAGCAAGTCTGGTAATGTAATTATTAAAAAAACCAAATACCTGCAAAGCTTTTGTGTCCTCTTGCATCCTCTCAGGATGAATTAAGTGGGGATGTTATGAAGGTGTGTCTGACATATTTTTGTTCTTTTGTGTGTTCTGTTAAGGAGGTTAAGGCTTTTACATTTTCTTTTGTCTTCTGACAACTAGGTGTTTGATGAAAGAGCAGCAAACTTTGAAAACCATGCTGCTAAACTGGGAGCTACAGCAGAAAAAGCAGCTGCAGTTGGAACTGCCAATAAAACTACTGTGGAGGGCATTCAGGCAACAGTGAAATCAGCCAGGGAACTCACCCCACAGGTGCTTGCTGGGGTTAAAGGGCTGGGGATGACTTCTGGGGAATTTTCCTTATGCTTCTGTTCTCAAAGAAAGTTGTTAATACCAACAAGGAACATAGTGCTGACACTCTTAAAAGAGGAACAGCAAATATTTCAATACATGATACTAAATAGAACAAAGTGATCAAATGACATGTTTTATTATTCAACTCTTGAACAAAAGTGTCTGTGACTTATACTTAAAACAAAATGATTTTGAAGCTTAGTAAAATGTGTAAGTGGAAAAAAATGCTCCTTTTTTGTTGGTAGTGTAATAAGTATTGTACTTCAGTGCTTTCAAGAGTTGTTTATAAGATAAATTTGTACATAATTGAAGTTTCAGCTGAATTGTGCCAGCTAATTTCAGAAGTATGGTAGATCTTCCAGGGGCTAGATGTTCCACGAGAATTAATAAACCAAGTTTTCAAATGTGGAGCTACACATCCAGTCCTGAAAAAACAAATGCATTTTCAAGAACGTACGTAATGTTAATGTGTACTGATAATTAAAAATGTCTTCTGTTGGCAGGTAGTATCAGCAGCTCGTATCCTCCTGAGAAATCCTGGAAATCAAGCTGCTTATGAACATTTTGAGACCATGAAAAACCAGTGGATTGATAATGTAGAAAAAATGACAGGTAAAGTAGGAATTTTTGTTGAAGATCCTGCCTGTGGCTCACTAGCCCATATAGATTTTTCTCCATTCTGTTTGGATTGATGAAATATGCAAATAATAATGACTGATTGAAAATAAATTAAGAGAAGTGAGAATATATATATATATATATATATATATTACAGGATATACAAAATAGCTGGCTTCTTATCTGTTGAGCTGTAGAGGAGCAAATACTGCTTTAGTTCTTTTTTTGGGAAAATGAGAATACCATCATTTTTTGTTGCAGTTGCTATTCTAGCAGTGTATCACTGTGACAGCTTGAGGTTTTATTCTGTACAATCTTGGCATGTTGAAATAGGACAGATAATTAACTGAAGGAAAGAAAACACATTCAAAGTAATATAACAGCTCAAACATGGAATAAGTCTAAGTTACTGATCCTGCTGAGGCACTGAAATGTTTCAGTCCTTCCCAACTGTAGATCCTTTGCACTGACCTGCTGAGCAGCTGCCTGTGTACTGTCTCCTCCTTCATCCCAGTAATTATTTCCTGGGTATTTTAAATTTCACTGCCTTGTCACTATGAATCACCCCTATGTAAAAAGCACAGCCAGAGGGATATTTCCTTTGGTATGGATGGGAGAGTACAAAAAGTACTGAATATGCTTAAAGAAATTTGGCGTGCAGAAAGAATCTCTGCTGCATATACTGTGTAAGCCAGTTCTTAACTGAAACAACATTCCATGGTAGAGGGGTGAGAGCTTGGGGTGTCATTAACAAGCTTCACCACAGTAACTGTCACAGAGGTACAACAGAATCAGAAGTTAAACTGCAGTAGTACTTTGTTCTAATTTCCATGCCCTCTTCTCTTCTCCATATCCCAGTTTTAAAATAATTTTCTGGTTTTGAACTATCTCTGGAATCCCAAATGTCCCTTTCCACAGATGAAACTAGAATATTAATGCATTTAACTTTTATTCTAGGGTTGGTGGATGAAGCCATTGATACTAAATCTCTGTTGGATGCATCAGAAGAGGCCATTAAGAAAGACCTGGATAAATGTAAAGTTGCAATGGCCAATATGCAACCTCAGATGCTGGTAGCTGGTGCCACCAGCATTGCCAGACGAGCAAACCGCATCCTGCTGGTCGCAAAACGGGAGGTGGAAAATTCCGAAGACCCTAAATTTCGGGAGGCTGTTAAAGCAGCCTCTGATGAGCTGAGCAAAACTATATCACCCATGGTAATGGATGCTAAAGCTGTGGCAGGCAACATTTCTGATCCTGGTAAGGATTCAGCTAATTTAAAATGTGCCTTTTATTGACTGGAGATGATGTGTAGTGCTCATTTATTCTTATACAGCTGTGTATCTCCTTTTATGTAAATATGGTGTACACTTACATCTCAGAATGATGAAATCAAGCTCACACCATTAACTGCTGTATCCTGCTGTTCTAAATGTAATCAAAGGCCTTTGGCGTATTCAAGGAAAAAGGATTCAGCATTCTAGTGTGATATGTGATTTCATCTTCTTAATCAGAAGCATTTGTTACTAGTCTTAAGTAATACTACTTTATATGAGAAAATATGATGTAGTTTTGATTCTAAAAGTTGTTCGGGGAATTACCTTGGTTATTGATAGTGATTATTGCTCAGCCAAGACTTTACTGTATGCATGTTGCATATGACACTAACATTTCAAGCATGTAAGTCTGCTTTAAACAATTTGGTAGTTTTTAAACACACATATAAGTGTATTTGGCACAGTGCATTATAGAAGTAATTTTTGGGGGTAGTGTTGCAAATATTACTAAGTTCTGTTAAATTAGTATTAAACTGGTAATGGAATTTTTGTTCAGGTTTGCAGAAAAGTTTCTTGGATTCTGGATACAAAATTCTGGGAGCTGTGGCCAAAGTCAGAGAAGCCTTCCAGCCTCAGGAACCAGACTTTCCTCCTCCTCCTCCTGACCTTGAGCACCTCCATGTAAGTGTAGGTAGTTTATAATAAAATATACAGCTGTCATTGACATGTGGATTACACTGAAATTAATTCAAGTATATTATTAATCCTTAGAAATAAAAGGTATTGTCTGGCCAGTCATGCATACAAGTAGCCTCAAGTCTGAAAAATACCAATCCAGCATTCAAAAGGAACGATTAAAACATGGTATTTTCTTTAACAGGAAGCACTTGAAAAACTGGAAAAAGACCTGAGGTCACAGAGTCATGTTGTGCCATGACACCATCATTTACTCAGTCTTTGCTCTATTTCATTGCACTCAATAAGATGTTTGCCTTCCCTAGCTGACTGATGAGCTCGCTCCTCCAAAACCACCACTGCCAGAGGGGGAGGTTCCCCCACCCAGACCACCCCCACCTGAAGAAAAGGATGAGGAATTCCCAGAGCAAAAGGCAGGAGAAGCAATCAATCAGCCCATGATGATGGCTGCTAGACAGTTGCATGATGAAGCCCGGAAATGGTCTAGCAAGGTAAGAAATTGTTATAAGTGTTTTGTGCTAAAAGGATTCTCTGTTAATTTTATTTTCAGGATCAGGGTGTTTCATCTTATGACAGTGCCTTTCACAGACTAAACAGTAAAAACACTGCTGTAGGAGGAATTAGAAACCCTTTCAAGATCAGAGTGAACTAGGGTCAGCAATACTTAGAATTGCTAGACTGCTTTATTAAGATACCCCTGAGAACACAAATATGTTCTATGTGCTAAGCTGGTTTTGATCCTTTGTGCTGGTGTTGCCCAGAGAGTCACTAATACTTATGTTTGTGAAGGCTGACAAGCTGATTGCTATATTTAAGTGACTTTCAAAAGTCTGTATGAAAAAATCCATATGGATGTTGCAGATGCCAGCTGCAGGAATTATCACCTGGTTTGTCTTAATTCTGGAAGAAGCTGCAAGGTACTTCACAGTTAATCTGATGCATTTATGATGGGAAAAATGACCACATATAGGTGGCCCTGGTCTCATTCTTTTTTTGGAGTGAGTCTCATTTGCTATTAAGGCTGAAATCTTGAATTTCCTTCCCATTTCAGTGCTGTGACAAAGAATGTGAATTTGTTGGTCTCATAAATGCAAATATCACTTTGTTTTGCTTTCTGTTTTCTCCCTCCTTCTCCCAAGAGCTATATTTTGTCTCTGGCAGAGGAAAAATGTAGCTGAATGCTGAGTAAGAACTTCAGAGATTTAGGCTTCTGCAAGTGTAAATTTAAGGGTCAGAATATGGCTTTTATAATCTTACCCTTTCTCTGCACTGAATTAGGTGGTGAATAAGGAGATAAACTTGAATACCTTACAGAATCAGCTTCAGTGAAGTTACAGGCTAAAGGAACATCTGTTTCGGAAGCACAGATAAAATACAAAAGAAATTTCTGCAAATCTGTTTGGGTGTCTCTTATCCAAAATCCAAAGCTCTATTTTCCCCATACTTCTGGATGTACCAAACACCCTAAAGGGCCAGTACTGGCAGGTATTAGTGATCTCAGAAGGTAATTTTGAGGCTAAAAGCCTTAATTTCAGTTTCCTAAAAGTGTTTCAATGTTGGAATCACAGAACTGATAACTTAACAATACAGAGTAGGTAATAAAATGCTTTTACCATATATATACCATATACATCCTAAATTAAATACTACAAAACCAAGCAGCAGACCTTAAAACTCCTTGCTGATTATGAAAGACCTCCAAGCTCAGTGACTTCAGATTATAAAACATTGTATTCATTGCTGTATCTTTAATTTGAGACTAACAAATCAGTAAGTTAGCCTGGCAATTGTCCTTCTAATTCTTTTTTAGCAGTATCATTTTAGCAATAGGAGCTCAGTTATTCTCACAGCCTACTTTGGGGGAAGAAGTTTTAAAAACATTTCTGTAGTCTCTGAACTCACCTGATTGGTTGGAAGACGGATTGATGGACAGTGCTACTGAAGAATATGGGCTAGACCTGGAAAAACAGAACTATAAGGTCTTGCTTATATGACTGTGTGTCAACTGTCCTTTGCCTTTTTGCTGATTACTTTTGCCTTTTTGGTACTTTACCTGGAGTAAAGTTCGAGGGGTGAGTGAACAATTACTTAGTTTTTAAAAAATTCTGATAACATTGTTCATTCTTCTAAGAATGAAAATCTGTTTTTTCTCCTTCTTTACAAAAGCTGCTCTTCAGAGTGGCTTCTCAGCTTTCGTGTACTCCATTTTTCTCATGGAACACCAGCTGAACAGTGTCTATTGCTTTAGTTTCCCTGGCTTCCCCCTCATTTGGATGTATCAGAAAATGAGGGATATTTGGATAATTTTCATTAGATTAAGACTTAAATAAAAGCTGCCTTTAAAAGTGAGTTGATTTGACCTTACAAGTGTTAGAACTTCCAAAATTCCTGTATGTTGTTTATAAAGATGGGGTTTTTTTCTATAAAAGGGTGTATCTTAAGCAACACACACTTGCACTGTTTTTGGTAAGGGTACCTTTACTTTTATCACACTTCGCTTCAGTTGAAGAAATAGTAAACTTGTAGATTATTCTTGTATTGAAATATTGCTGTCTTATTAATGCCTATATTGTTATACCTCTTACCTCTTCTTTGAGAACTTCTCTAACATAATTTATTTATTTGAACCCCCTTTCTTTATTTTTTGAAGGTAATGGATGCAACATTATTGTGGCAGAACAGTATCATATGCTTCATAATTCTCTTTTTTAATTAATTCCTTTACAGTCTTCTTTATGAACTGTAATATTCATTCATGGCATTCAATATCACCTCTTCTTTTTCCAACCATGTGTTGTTCTTTTACATGTTCTGTGTGGTACCACAGTACTGGTTTGTACAGTGTCTTCCATCCCATCTTTTTTTCACTCTACAGCAAGCAGTGTCAGTGGCTTTTCTGTGCTCCTGCTGCTATCTGCTCTTACCACATATATGAATGGGCTTCCATACAAAGCTTTGTATCTGCACAAATACCACAGTCATCAGCTGCTGTGCCTGCTCCTGTGCAGTCAGAATGGCTTCCATTGAGACAGAAAAGCCATTCATTTCATTGTTGACCTGCCAGTAAAATGTTGTTCTGTGGGTCAGCCTCTGTCTGCAGAAGCTGAATGCTCAGATGGAAAATGTTGCTGCATGTTTAAATAGTAACTTCTTACTATTTTTGGTAACTTTGGTTCACAAGTGAACTATTTGTTTCTTTCTGCTAATCTTCTATTCCTTCACCTCCTCCCCTTGACCTGATCCTAGAGCTGCCTTGTCAGACCCTGAGAGGCCAAGAGGATGTTTTGGTCACTAAAACTGCTCAGTTTGTGCTCTTCTACCAAATTCTGCTTCTTGTACTAACTGTCCCCTGTTTCTCCACCATTGCTGCCACCTGCAAAGCCTGATGTGACTGTGATTAATGAAGCGGCTGAGGCTGGTGTAGATATAGATGAGGAGGATGATGCAGATGTTGAATTCACTCTCCCCTATGACACTGAAGATGATTACGAGCCTGAGCTGCTGTTAATGCCAACCAATCAGCCCGTTAACCAGCCCATTCTGGCTGCTGCTCAGTCTCTACATCGGGAAGCAACCAAGTGGTCTAGTAAGGTACTCCCGAGTCCCCGGGGACTGATCCGCGTGCATCCGGCCACTTGGAACGCTGACACATTTGCATCACTCTTGATCCCTGCTGGGCCCCGCCATCCTGAATGAATAAGTGTGTCTGCACTTCATTTTAAGGACTGAGAGTTGCTAGATCTGTTTGTCACTGCCAGATTGAAGCTTGATTTGGGGTCACTTATTAATATTCAAAGACTTCCTCTCCTTTGCATCTGCCTGGTCTTCTTTGTTACGGCAGTTTTCAAATTGTGTAGGGATTGTTTTCGTCCCCTTCGGTTCCTTTTTCCATTCATGTGGGCTACCTGGGAAGCCGTGGTTAATGGTTTCCTAATGACTTCCAGCTACAGCAGTTACAGAATTCAAGAAGTCATTTAAGGTGTCTATTGTGCTTGGCCTCAATTGGTGCCGCCAATTAACATCCCTTCCAACAAGGAATGGCTTTGTGTGGCAGTGTTTATGGAAGAGACTGCCTGACTGCTGGCTTGCACTGGGCTGTATTGCAAATGCTGGTCTTGAGAGAGTTCTTCTCTGAAGAAGCTGCACTGAATGCTGTTAGCTGCTGAATTGAGATCCAGTCTGTATGAAACCAGTGGAAATCTAACAAGGTTCAGACATTCACGGGTAGCCTGTCTTCTGTCTAAGCACAAATGTTTGCAAGACTGGGCACTTTTCATAGCATGCTGAAAAATACAAGGTTGGTGTCCCATAACAAAAGTTAGGGGAGTGGGAGTGTGCATATGTATGTGTGTGCATATACTTGTGTAGAGTTATGCTAATCCATTTTAGTAAAAAAGGGCTTTTAAAATGTTCTTGTCCTTTTCAGATTCTGGTGCTTGGATAACTTGTTAGACACTGATCCTTCTACGTGAAAACATGGAAAAGCTTTGTGTTATGTCATTCATATCCTAACTGGTTATAGTAGCAAGCTGTTTAGCTAACAGGTCACAGTAATGAATAGTTCAGCTGTTTGGGTCACTGTTTCTGTCAAAGGCCTGGATATCATCTTGAACTTGCTCATAGTGAGTCACAGAAGTGTGTGCACAGGGTAGAGGATACCTTGGCTCAGCTGGGTTCTCACTGTGTACTCCTTGCTCTGAACTTCATTGGTCATTACCTGTGGGATTATTCCAGGGAAAGTGTGTGCTAATACTTAAACCTACTCTGCTGCTATTTCATCCACACAACAGGAATGCTTCAAAGCACAAATGGTTCTCTTTTGACGAACAACTTTTTATGAAAGTCAGATAAATATACTAAATACACTGACAGACTACCAACAATTAATCAGCTAGGCCTGCTTTCCCTTGCACAAGGTTTCTCTTTGGAACAGTGTATAAGAAATGGGTTTGCCTTGGTCACAATTAATTCACATATCAAATATTTCTCAGATGTATTTCTGTGACTGTAAATTTTGATGTACAAGAAATCTTGATTTTAATATAAGAACTATTACTAGATTATCTATTGATAATCAGTGTTTTCTCCTGGAGGCTTTATTTTAAAGTGAAAGATTGTATCAAAAAAGATTTTCAGGGATTAACTTAAAAAAGTAAAAGCTGAATCTCACTTCCACATTACTGGTGACAAAAGTTTTATGTGTCAGATTCTCTTCCATTTATCTTTTAGCATAATTAGCAGCATAGCTGGTGCTTTAACAACTTCATTTTCAGATGCCACTGAAAATTTCAAGCTCAACTGTTTTGACTACAATTGGTTTAACAGGTTGTTTAGCACATTTTTTTGAACTTTAAGATAAGTCCTTTTTTTTGGGGAGGGGGAAATTTGGAATTTGAAATGCTAATAATGTGCTTTATCCTAAAATCTAGTCATCAGAGCAGTAACTCATTTCATGGACAAACTAACACTTTACAACTTCTTTTTCAGTTTTGAAGTGAGCTTTTTCCCCTGGGTGTTAACAAAAAAAAAAAGGTCAGAAACATGTAGTTAGCATCGATCTTCCCTGTTCCTTGAAGAAACCTCTTCCGTGTTCGCGAGTGGTTCTTCCATCCTTAACTGCTTTGAGCGTTTCCAGCCGCGCGTGCGGTGCCGCTGGGCGCTCCTTGCCCGCGTGCCGGCAGCAGCAGCAGCAGCAGCGTTGTTCCGTGTTGTTCCGTGCAGGGCAACGACATCATCGCGGCGGCGAAGCGCATGGCGCTGCTCATGGCCGAGATGTCGCGCCTCGTCAGGGGCGGCAGCGGCAACAAGCGCGCCCTCATCCAGTGCGCCAAGGACATCGCCAAGGCGTCCGACGAGGTCACCCGGCTGGCCAAGGAGGTGGCAAAGCAGTGCACGGACAAGCGCATCAGAACAAACCTCCTGCAGGTAACGAGGGAGCCGGGAGTGCTTCCAACGCTGCTTTTGCTGTGCCTCGCTCAGTGCGGGTGAGCACAGGAGTTGTGCCAGTAAATCGTGAGGATCTTCCCTTGGCTTGTAAAGTTTTGTCAAGGTCTGTGGTTTTAGATCCCTGGGAATATCTATCTATCTATCTATCTATCTATCTATCTATCTATCTATCTATCTATCTATCTATCTATCTATCTATCTATCTCAGTACGTATTCTGTAAAGTTAGAATTCAATGTTGAAAGAACTTTAGAAAAAATACTGTACTACAAATACTGATCTAAGTCTGCATTGTTTTGTATTTCATCCACTCATTCCTTTGCATCAAAGAACAGTACTAGAAATGCAACAATTCTAAGTTTTTTCAGTCTCAGACAAAAAAAAAATTTAATGCTATTCCTAACCAAGCACACATTTGAGGAGCATCAAGAATGGAAAAATGTCAGCTCCATCCCCAATATTCCCAAAGCAAGTAAAGAAAGATTCAAATATCCTACCAATATTTATCAGATAGTCTTGAAAGTTATAGGATCTATGCTCATTCGTTTTCTAATAGTAAAAGAAAATAAAAAAGTTTATATAAAAAAAATGGATGCATAATATATCAGTTCAATTTACAACAGGAAGTGATTCTAATCCCTGTTTCTTAGGTCTGTGAGCGAATCCCAACCATCAGTACACAGCTGAAGATTCTCTCCACTGTCAAAGCTACCATGCTGGGCAGAACTAATATCAGTGATGAAGAGTCAGAACAGGTAAGATGTATAAAGACTGATGGTAGCATGGAATTGTTGATCACTTTTATGGGGACAAATATATAACTTATTCTATCAGATGTATTCTGGGAACTTGATGTTGAAGCTCCTCTCAGCTTTTTAGGGAAGATACCTTTAGTACAGCACCTTGGTTTCTGGCTCAAACACTACAGTTTAACAGAGGAACAAGCCAAAACGTTACTCGGATTTTAATTTTGTGATGAACAACTTGTTAATCTGCTTTGCCAGGGGAATGAGTCGCTGCCACAGAAACCGCAGGCTGGACCTGGGAGGGGCAGGGGCGCCCTCTGGTGGATTCCAGGGAAAACGTTTATTTTCCGTTTATTATCTCGAGTCCCCTGCAGCTCAGTTACCTTGCAAATGTGTCTTTTCACGAGAAGTCCTGCAGCTTTGGCTTCTGAGAGAGGTTATTCTACTTAGTGACATCAAGGTTGCATTCAGATTTTGCACAAATAGACAGTGAGGAACAGCAAAGTTTTGTTTTGAGTCAGGTAAACACTTGCTGGTTCTCAGAGGCAGTTACTTCACTTAGATTTTCATTGTATCAGGCAGACTTAATATATTTGTTCTGGAGTCTTTGTGCACCAAGAGTTTGAATGCTACTCTCCTAATCATGGTGTTTACTGATATATTGGAAATTCTTTTTCTTGACAGGCAACTGAGATGTTGGTTCATAATGCACAGAATCTCATGCAGTCTGTGAAGGAAACTGTGAGAGAAGCTGAAGCAGCATCCATTAAGATAAGAACAGATGCTGGATTCACTCTTCGCTGGGTCAGAAAGACCCCATGGTATCAGTAATAACTTGCCATATTAGTATTGTTTTCTTAACAAAAATGCCTTTTTTTGGAAAAAGAAGATATATATTAACAGCAAAAGGTGCTGTATACATGAGCTTAATTAGCTTATGCTAATGCCCCATTCTAAGGGTATGAATTATAATGCATTTCAAATGTCTTTGGAACACATTTGATATCCAACACCTCTAATTTGCTGCCAACAGTAGACAGTTCTTATAATTTAATTTTTTCTTTTTTTTTTTGCTTTTCAAAATTCTTTGTGAATTCTGTACTCCCAGAAGCACATTTCATTTATGCAGTGTATATTCCAGTAGTTTCCATGTGATGATATAAAACATGGACCTCACTTTAAGCTTGTCTTGAGAATTTAGGACACTTGGTTACTTGGCAGTTTTTTAGGGACAATCATTGATACACGAACATTCAACTTCTCAACAAGATTTTATCTGGCTGTTCTAAAACCATGCAGAAATGATGGAAGGTGTGGGGTTTTTGATTAAAGAGGGAAGGTGGGGCAGCAGAACAGTTGTAAACTGAAGATTAAAACTCCATCTCTGAAATGATCTTTTTTTTGCTTTTGATTCTTGCCTGGCAACAGTACTTTAACAGAAACTGGAGCTGTCTCTGTCCCCCTCCTGTCACCCTGTAGATAGGCATTCCAGAACTCTCGTACTGTACTGAAAGGTTTTGTAGATGATGATAGTGGCACACTGTTGACAGCTTGAGCCTCGTGGCTGGAGACCTTAAATCATGGAACTCTTTCTTTGTTCAATTCAGCAGTGTATTGAGCTGAAAAATCCTGGTCCTCTTGACTTAGCTGCATGTCCAGGACCAGAAAATGCCACATGCTGGCTCTTTCTTTTTGAAAACCAAATGAGCACATGCAATTATTCATATTTCCCTCTTCCCTCCATCTAATGTTATTCCAGTCACTCAAGGTGAAAATGAAAAGATAAAGATGCTCAGTTTAAAAATACTGCTCTTCTTTCCAACAATGCATAAGCTTTTTGAAACCTGAGCTCTGCAGGGACATGAATCCCTCTTTAGGTAAGCTGGTGGCTACCAACAAATGGTGGTTCCTAATGCTGCACATACCTCATTATTTTTACTGTTTGTGGAGTTTGGAGTCTCAAAATCTTTTTTCTAGTGAATTGAACAAAGTGTTACTGTATTTTTTAAAAAAAGCCCAAACAAAAGGACAACAATAAACCCCCCCAACTCCATCCCCTTACTAAAATAGACTTACAATATTTTATCCTTCCATAACTGAGTTTGCCTTCCTATATATATTCATACACATTCATTTAATTGCCCCATAGAAAGGAGAAATTGTTTGAGAATGAGTTTTTACTTTTGCAAGGAATACTAGCAGACTTTTGCCCAAATCAGCACTGACCTCATAACACCCTTGTAATTTGCTGAGAATTGTTGCACGATCAAACCACCTTGAACAGAAGTGTCCTTGGGGAAAAACTTCCCAGTCTTAACAGCTCAAAGGAAGAGACATAGCACAGTCAGCTGTCCTCGACCTGCCTGCAAGTTATTCTGTGCTTGGACCTTTCCCCTCCAGCCCCTTCACTGCACTGTTATCTAAAAAGGGAAGTTACACTGTTGGTAATACAACTGTCTCACACTGACCTCAGCAAGAGAAGGCGTGTGTTCGTCTTGAATTTGCTCCTTGTGTCTGGGTATTATGAAATATTTGGTACTTAGGATCTTTCCTTAGTACTCTCTTCTTGCAGTTACCTGCAACAGGAAGAGGAAGGAAGTGGTGCCAGAGCCTTAACCTGGATGCATTTAGTGAATTTATATCAGATCTTTAACATAATTTTAATGTAGTAATTTCTATTTAATAGTACATAACACTGAATATGTAGGGATTATTTTAAAGGGATTTTCTAAATAGTCTTCCTGTATTGCTTTTCAATTCTCACACCCCTTCATCCCACTCCTGCCATCCAGACTTCTCTGTGAGATTTTTAAAAATTGTTATTATTTTAGCATCACTGTTTAGTTGCTTAAATGATATTAATGCAATATTACTAATGCCTTTAATACATAATTGTTTATGCCAAAGATCACTTTTTGTTTATTGAGGAATGTTTGCAGGAGAGTTATGAATCATGGTTGCCTTTGATATTCTTCCAGAATGTTTTGCTCTAAGTTCTCAAACTGTTTATAGAAGCTGAGATACTTGTCCACCTTATGCAGTTACTGCATTTTTGAACACTATTGGTCTTCAGACCTGAAGTGCAGCAAAAATTTGAACAAGACCATGAATGTCACTTAGAAATGTTTTACCACTATAAAACTTTGTTTATAAACCAAAATGTATTGTATAGTCTAATGTTTTCAACCTTTCTTTGGTTCTGTTAAAACAATAAAAATGCATTTGTACAAATATCAGCTTCAGAGTGAATAGTGAAAAATTGCAATTCCGAGTATTGTGAAAACTTGCAGTGGGGTTGGCCTGATCCTGTTAGTAAGGGAAGAACTACTACTCTGACCAGCATTTTGTTAATGTGAATTTTACTTCTTAAATTGAATGCAAGGGTGGTTAGTATGAAACTACTGTTGTACTTCCTTCACTCTGTCACTGTAAGAACATATTACAAACATTTTTTCTTGTTAAATCTTATCACCAGCACACAATGTTCTGACTTGGTGGAACCAATGTTTATTTGTACTGCAGGACAAAATGTAGCCCCACAGTGCCAAGGGGTATCTGGTATTTAGTACTAATTGGTAAAATTCAGAGTTTTGTACTGTTCTTTCCTTATCTGAAAGAAGATGAGACCCTGACAGACAACCACCTTTGTTAGCACTCCCAGAATAGCTAACAAAGAAGGGGACATGAGAAGGGGAGATCAAAACTTGGCAGTGTAATTACTTGCTAAGGATATCCTCTATTCCCTAAACTCTACTCTTCAGAGAGGTGCTGGTACATTGTTTTTTTAAACAGAACAGGAACACATGCCCCCTTCTGCACTTGAGCTCCCTGTGTTTGGAGACACAGAAGGAACCAGTACATGTACAAAAGGTATTGGCCTCCCACACCTGCAACCATCTCCTTGACAAAACACATCTCCACACCCAGCCTGGTTTCCTAGCAGGGAATGCAGTTCTTGCTGACAGGGAGTTGTGATGAGCGGGGCTTTCCCCTGACAACAGCTTTTCTGTGAGCCTCCCTGGTACCGAGGTCCTGGAGCAGGTGGTGCTTGTTCAGTCACAGGCAGGAGGCAGCGCTGGGGTTGGGGCAGGAGCTCTGACACTTTGTTATGTCCTACCTCAGGAAGGGTGTCAGTTCTTAAAGGCCATGGGGCAGCATCTCCATGCAGAGAGCAGCTCCAGCTGCTCAGACTTCAGCCTGGGATGTTACCAGTTTCCTCTGTCTTCTACAGTTACAGTAACTGAAGAATGCCATTTGCCGAAACACAGAGCAGAACTGTAGGATGAGTGCTGAATTGAAAAAGGCAGACTAGAAGGCTGGTAGCTTTTAATAACCAGGGTTGTGTCTACACAAATGGAAGGTCTTATTAGATGCTGGTTCTTCATAGTGCTGTTTTATCTACTGTAATTTTAGAAATTCAAAATGGTTGTTTATGGCCGAGTTTACCCTGATGATATTACCAAAGTTACAAACGGAGACTATGCTCATTTCTTTCCTTACTTACTTGCTGCCAGGGTTCAGATGGATTTCCCCTCCTCTTTCCAGACTGTATCATTTTTTGTCCCAGTATTTGAAATTTTGATTACTAAGTGACTTTGGTTCCTACTCTTCATCTGAAGCAAAGCTAGTACTTACTCACTGATTTGTAAGCCAAACAGAATAGAGAAACAGAGGGTCTCCAGTATCCTACCCTTAATTAACACTGACCAAATGCATGTTTTGGAACCTGATAGCTACTCTGGAGTATGAATTGGTTTAGAGAGATATTTTTGTTGGTGTATAACAAGAAGTTCGGTCAGCTTTGCTCTGACTGTTGAGTCTTTGAACTATCATAAATAAATAGTTGTCCTCCACTTAAAAATAAGAAATATGAAAGAGACCTTACCCGTCATGTTCCTAACAGCCTTTTAAAACTCTAAGCAGCTGGGCAGGGATCAAATTCAGTAAACATGCAGCAAATAGTCATTGTTTAATAGTGTATCAGATGCCTCCTGCTTAAGGGCATCACGAATCCTTTACAAGAGCATGAACATTTCATAAGGTGAGACATATCTGCAGTAGATTTCCCTTTATTTCAGAACATTAAAGCACACAACCATTAAATACACTTAACACTTCTATTGTGCTATCTAAAAAGCTACACTCCAAGGTACACACTGCAGAGATCTGGTGGCATCCACTTCAAAACAAGTGGAACATCTAAATCAAAGCAAAGGCTTCACATAAAAAATAGATCTTACTCTCTGCAACTGTATTCTTAAAAAAAATGGTGAGGATGATGAGATTGAATGGAAAGAAAGTGGATTACTGAAGCAACAATCACCTCCCAGATTTAATGCAGGATGTTATTTTTATCAGCTCATCTGCAGATGGCAGAAATGAAAGCTGATTAAGGCAAATGCTTCTTAAGAAAGGCAATTTCTTGTAAACAACACAGAAATTATTTTTACTTCATCAGAAGCTTTTTCAGGAGTGAAACTAGCAATGTCCCAGGCCCCGGGGGAACCCCTGCCCCTCTCACTGCTGCTCTCTATTTCTGAAGGGATTATGTGCTGCTTTGTGGAATGCCAGCTTGCAGCTGGCTGTGGGGGAAACTGAGCCTTCTTTATAGGCAGCTGCAGCAGCAAAACATGCCACCAGAAGACTTCTCCAGTGGCCTGTCTGGCCTTCAGAATGTGCTTGACCTCAGGGCTTTGGTATCTGCCTGGCAGTGTAGTGTTTGCAACATTTTGTGGGTTGCCCATATCAAACTATTCACCAGCACAACAATTCAGTAAAAAAAGAGTGAAAGTGTAATAGAAAAAAAGTACCTTATTTTAAAGCATATTAAGAAAAACTAAGCTATGATTTCATTTTAAGAGCTGCTGTGCACAAATGCTTTGATCCCAAACTAATCAGTGTCTATTAATTGGCACCTAACCAATGGAAGTCACTAAGCAGTCAAGTTTTTTTAAGGGGAATTTCCTCTTAGCATCTTCTCATGTCCTGACTTGGAATTTTCCTGCTTTTGTAATATATTTGACACCTTTAAAAGGCTTGTATTTTTCTCCATACATGTCTAGGCGATTCACTTTCAGTCCTGAAAAAAGACAGAGACAAGTACAAAGTTAAAAGTGGAACGCTAGGAATCACAGCAGTCTGATTAGAAATCTGGCTGCCTTGAAGCACATTAGGATTGGTTAGGGAGCTCATTTTCCTTTCTTTCACCCGTTCATCTGGTTTGAAGCAGCAGATGAGATCATTCTTGTCACCTAATCATAGCTATCTTTGCAGGGCAACATCTTGTTTCTCTTCTACTCCATAGGCCAAAATCCTCCTTCCAAGAGATGAACTATGGAACAACAGTCTATCTTCCACAGCTCCTGTACACTGCACTTCTTTCCAGTCATGGAGGTGAAGCAAAGGACAAGTTTCAGAATTCTTTTCAGTCCAGGTTGTAATTGCAAGAACCAGAAATCCCTCTGCTGTTCCTTGAGGAAGGGCAGTAGCTATTACCTACAGCATCAGGTTGTTCCGTGCTTTCTCACAGGTCTGTTACCTTAGTGTCCAACCTCTGGACCAGCTCTATCTTGCTAGGTTTAAACTAGTTCAAGAGGAAACTGCAGGATTCTGCTCTTACACAGGAACAGAGTTATTTACTCCAAATAGTCTAGGGGTCAAAAAGACCAGAGCCTGGTACAGTATCCAGAAAGGTACCACATGCGCTACCACC
Organism: Anthoscopus minutus; assembly: GCA_013399455.1. NCBI lineage: Eukaryota > Metazoa > Chordata > Aves > Passeriformes > Paridae > Anthoscopus > Anthoscopus minutus. The sequence goes on from VWYI01009625.1 coordinate 30,519, forward strand.
AAATCTTATCAACTGCCTTCAGTCATCCTCCTCCTCCTCTCTGAATGTGAGTTCTTGCACTGTTAGAGCTTTAAGCCTGCAAAGCTTGCTTGGAGAAACATTTTACACAGAGACAACTCACATAATTTAAGTGTTTGCAGACTGAGGCCTAGTCTGCTTTAAATTTACTTATGCACTTACCCTATAGACTTCATTCTGCTTTTACTTGCAGATTGTTTCAAAGATGGAAAACTAACCAGCTCCAGAAGGAAAGAATAAGAAGGGCATTCTTCAAAATTAGTGCATTTTATGACTACTAGAAAGAGTTTTAGCAATACAAGGCTAAAGCAAGTTGGGAGCAGCACATTAATCACCATCCATCAATCTTCACTAAAAGGATATGCTTGCATATTTAACACAGCAGTCAACAAAGAAAAATCTAATTCTTCTGTATACTTCTCACAGTCTTTCTTGAACAAAACAATTGGGAATTCACAATTCCCAGCAAAGAAATCTTCCAGCAAGGGTAACTGTCAGACCTCAGAATAAATCAGACCTTGTCATTTTGGACCAAGATGACTTCAGATCTGCACCTCCAATGAAATGATTAACAGTTTCCCACTTCATTTCCTACACCAACTCCATCTGCCAGCACCAGTTTCATGTAATAGCCCCCCACTCACCTGAAATTGCAAGCTGTTGTATCTTAAACTGGATGTTTAAACTTGGGTTCTCCTCTGGCTTGGGGGCTCCAGACTGCAGGTTCACTATGCCCTTCAGGTTTGGTAGCTTTTGAGGGGTAATTTTGCCCACATCCCATGTTAGCACCTTGTCAGGAAGGAGAGAATAGCAGTAGTAGCATTCTAGGAAACAACCTATGAGGTCAAGTTCACGTCCAGGTTTGAGTTTGCAGGCTGGGTACAGACAGTAGCCTGGCAGCCCTGAGCATTACCTCACTGGCTGGGAGAGGGCTCCTGCAGGTATGGGGTCTTTTTTCACCCTGTCAGTGTGGGTCTGTGCACTGAGAACATCGTGTTCCCTTTGCTAAAGATAACTGACCCCGATGTCTGTTTGGGTCAGCTGGATCCATGAAGCCATGACAGTAACCAGCACAAAGACCATAGAAACTTAAAACACAAGAATGAGGAGGGTAGAAGCAAGGCACTGGACTAAAGGAAATGTCTAAGCCAGACTTTCTCAAGGCTCACCTGTTTGCCGTTGGAAAAATGTGGAACCAAGCAGGCCTTTTCTCACTCACAAGAGATGGTTTGTTTGCTCTTATCACAAACTCATAAATACAAAAGAACCTCAATTCTCTATTCTTTAAAATTTTTTTTTGCAGTTTCAATCCACCTAGTTATCCCTATCCCAACTCTTGATAAAAACACAGTAAAATTTATTTCTGGAGAGAGGAAAGCACACCTTAAGTTTTTTTGTTGGTGCTTTTCTTTTAAAAAGATCAAGGTCTATTGTTTTTGAAACAATACTTGGAGAGCTTTCCCTTACAATTTTAATGAATTCCTGACCAAGATATTCTAGGGGCAGCTGAAAGCTCAGAGCAGGGTATTAGAGCCAGCAGAATGGTTTGGCTCAAACTGCTTTTCAGAAAAATGGGTCCTGGGTAATAAAAGGCTTCAGGAGCTTTATGAAATTTAGGCCTCAAACCTTAACTCAGAGACAAGGAATCAGGAGCTCAAGACATGTTTTTGTCAGATACTTTATTTTCCTGTGTGTCTTTAGGGAGCTCTTTTGGAAGATTTTATTTTCTCATCTCCTGCTCCCACTTTTTCTGTCTACCCATTTTAAAGGCTAGTGCATTTTTTTTACAACATACATTGCAAAATGTATCGTGTCTAAAACTATCAGCAAAATCCACTGCATCCACTAAGGAAAGATAGTGGATGAAAGAGCAGGGTAAAAAGAGAGAATGGGAAGGAAAAGGATACTGACAAAGTCAGAAATCAGAGTTGGTTTGTATCTAAGTTTGAAAAAGCAATTTTTAAAGGTAAATTTTTAATTCATAAACGTATGCTACCCAGTTTTCTGCCAGTGTGGAGCACTGTTCCAGTATTCTGCAATATGGGTGATTTGAATGCCATCTTCAATATTTAAATCAATAAAATTCAAGACTTACTTTAGTAACTGGGTCGAATGTATAGCTGCCTTGTGTAGCAGTGAGGTTCATGTTAAGTACGGCCTTTGGCATGTGAACTGTCATGACAACTCCTTCTACTGTTTTCCCCATATTCTGTTTTGGTCCAATGGTAACATCAAATCTTCCTGAAGAAGTATTTTCCTTAAAACTGATCATGTGCTTCACATATACAGGAATTGCCACCAAGCTGAAAAGAGAAGACAGTTAGCTGAATGCATCCTGGCTACTTCTCTGCTTGAGAAATTAAAGCACTTTCTCATAAATGGTTCTTGTGTTTCTGGTAGGTGTTAAAGTGAGAAGTGGTTTGTTTCAAAAGTGATAAGTGAAGTGATACTCTGCTCTTCAGCATCATTGCTGAAATGATTTAATCAGCAGAGAATCACAAGAAAAAAATATTTTTTTTATTTTCTTCCAAATACCTTGCCCTATTTTCTCTTCATCTGTTGCTTTTTTTGAAGTACTCGTACTGATCCAAATCTCAGAAGAAACACCAATCAGATCAGGCATTAGTTTGCACTTTTTTTGCTTTACTCTCTTCACAAAGCTCAGAGTCCTCCATGTAGACAGAGACTTACCCATAAAGCATCTAGCACCAACAACAGTTACTAGGACTGAACAGCCCTATATCACTGTCATAGGAGATTTACTCCACTGAAAAATTATTGCTGAGTATCTGCGGGTCACTGTAAAATGGTTTTCTTCTTTTAGTGGGGACAGAGCAACAGATGAGACAAAATCTGAGCACACACATTTCAGAACAATGCAAATTTCCCCCTTAAGAAGGAGGAAGGTGCCATTACTCAGGGGGAAGCAGCAGGTGGTGCAGCTGGAGAAGGAGCATGGATGGAAACGTACTTCTGGGAACTGACACGGTAGGAGATCAGTCTGAAATTCCCGTCAGGAGGAATAAACGAAAGGACTCGCTCAGACTCCCAGCGTTTGAAGCGAATGCAGGGGTGGAAGCTGACATCATCCAGCAGCCGCGGGTTCTGGAAGGAGTGGCAAAATGCAGTGAAATCTCATCGGGTACCAGCAGCTGGAGCCAGCAATTGAACTCTGCCCAATTCCTATTTTGCCTCTGAGTAGCCATTATCAGAGACATGTTACTGAGCTAGATGAGTTTCTGATCTGACCCAGTACAGCTGCTCCTGTGAGGGTATTTTAATGAACAGACAAAAGCCATTCAAGCTACTCAATGCAGCTTCTACAATATAATGCAAAACTTGTTACTTTTCATATGTGTAACACATGAAATAGTGCTAGTGATGCTAAAATTGTCTAACTCTGATCACTAAGAAAAATAAATCTTGAGCAATTAAGATTCCCAAATACAGGCTGAATTTACCATGAAAGACAGAGAAAGATCTGGCATTCCTGAGAGTTTAATACACGAATCAATAACACCTTGGATTTCTGCAAAGACTGTGGAACCTGCAAGGAAAAACAAGACACTTATCATTATTATGAAAAGCTTAACAGATGTGGTAAAGTGCAGCTAGAGGGCACAGATGACATTTGCACAACACAACAACATGCCAAGCCTGGCTAGGAAAGGTCATTCCAGTTACCTGCGTCCTGGGCAGCTTGCTAAAGTACACGAGCCAGAGCAAACAGCCTTTCCCAAATTGGTTAATTATACTTGTGCCAGCTGTTACACAGGACTTGTACTGGATGTGCTTCAGCTGGTTGCCAGCAATAAGCAAATAAGAATTTCATAACACACCAGCTCTGAATCTTTTCTTTCATCTCTGTCCCTAGTCTCCAGAAAACTAACCAGTTTTGTAGTGGTGCAGGGAAGTTGAAGCACATCAAAACAGTCAATGTTAAAATGCAGTAAGTTGGTGCTAAAAAGCTCCAGCTAACCTTGGCCTTCGCAAGTAAAGGCTTAACAATGAAATTAAATATTCATCTTGATGTTAAATAAATCTGTAGCAAAAAACCCCAAACCCCAAAGCAAGAGTCACAAGTATTTTACCCAGGAAATGCTCATTTCCTGAAATACCCTCTAAGTACAGAAAGACATAATAAGCAGGACTCTGGACTAATTAATTAGCTCCACATGCAAAGGCAATTTGAGAAGATAGGTAGAAACTGGCTCATCTAGGCAAGGGGAAGGAGAAATGGTGGCTTTTATACTTTGTTTGAAAAGAAGAGATCCTGTTTCAGGTTAAAGCAGTCGACCACATCCCTGTGAAACAAGGTAACTTCCCTATTCAAAGGAAGCAACCTTATCTACCTTAGTCCTAGTGAAGGCCATCAAGAAGGGTTCTCGCATTGCTGGTTCTCAAGGGATCACAGCAGAAAAGAGTAGCTATGACTACTGCAGCAGATCCTCAGTAGGAAAATAATTTGGCCTGAAATACGCACAGAAATTCACCATAGTCTTGATTGTACTTTCTCAGACTCAACCCTCACACTGCTGGGAATTCTAAGGAGCTATGAGAGTAACACAGTCATCAGCATGTTCTGTAAGTGCCCTAGGAGGGCCACCTTCTTTTAGCTTCAAGATGGGGAGAGTAGCTTCAAGATGGGGGGAGTGCACAACAGCTGTTCATGACTATCCACTTCAATGGTGGCCAAAGCATTTGCTGAGTGGTGTACAGAACCAAACCAACACTGACACTGCTACAACAGCAGCACCAGATGAATCATCAGAGGTTTGCTCCCTGCCCCATTCCACCACAAAAGGGTGTCCTGCAGTCTTCACCCATGCTAAATGCTGGCCCCAGTACTGAACAAAACAGCAGGTTCCTACCCACAGCTTTGCAGTTTTCTTTTTGCATAATTTTTTTCCCATTTCTTGGCATACAAGTTATCAGGTTCCACCTTAAAGTTATATCTCAGAATAAAAACTTTTCTATTTGAAAATTATATGTTTCATTCACAGAAAATACAGGAGTATTATTATGCTTCAAAATATCTGGCTCCTGTTTAAATATAAGGAAAACAATACTGTCCAACTATTTTGCACCAAGTTTATCTTGCTCTCAGAAGAAAGCTAATGAAGGATTTTGTCTTGCTCACTTGAAGGCCTTCAAGGACTACAGTACATTATTGGCAGGAAAAATGAGAGATAATATTCTCATTACATTTCAACTACTCTTTTTTTCCATTTATTATCTGTCATGAGATAATAAACAAACAGAAAACATACTTCTTGTGGATGTTCCTGAAGCAGCCCAGAGCAGGTTGCTGTTAAAAGATGCACTGAAGAATACATTTAAGTTCATAACTTTAAATTGAATATTTCTACCTAAGATATAAATGCATGTATATAAAATATGTCAAAAAAAGTAAGGTTGGACTGTATGCTCTCTAAAACATCATTAGCCACATGTAAACACACTCAAGAAACAAATACTAGTTTGCAAGGCATCTTACCTGATTTGTCTATAATTGCATCAATTTCTTCAATGACATCAAAATAGGCTTCGTTGTTTGTGTATTTTACTCCGGCTCTGCGCCAAGGAATGTTGGATAACTGTCCAGTGGGAAGTGTGTCTCCCACATTACTACTGCCTTAAAAATGAAAGAAATTCAAAATCAGTGATTAATTACAAAAGGAATGTTTCAACTGCCGATATTAAAAATCAAGGCAAGGCTTGCTCCCAAGTGCTGCAGGCTAGAGCCTGGACCCCTATAATGTTATTTGTGAGGTAAGGTGAAGGCACTGGAGCCATGTGTCCAGATGTAACAGTATGCTACATCCTGCACAGCAAAATACAATGCTCAAGTCAGCAGGAGGCTTGAGTGGGAGCAGATGTGGGGCTAGATCTTGTGGAGGATTTCATCACTAATTCAAGACACGACAGCTCCCTGTGAGGGCCTTAAGCCTGCTTCCCCCTTCTCCTAAGAGTTTTAGCTGGATGACTTCAGGGCTGATGAACTGATAAGAGTCATTAGCAAGAAAGATGTGTAAGAAACCTTAGGGAGGGGTCCTACAATTGTGCTTGCAGCTGGGCTGAGGGTCCCACCCTTGGTATCCATCTGAGCTACCCTGCAGCAACATGACAGCCATGTCTATACATGACCATGTGCCAAACTGATCCAGACCCTGGCCCAGACTGGACTTTCTGGCTTGACCTGTCCCATTCTGACGGATGTCACTGGCAATCACTTGAGCTGTAGATGACCTGTAATCATCTGATCCTGTCCCTGACCTGTTGCCTCAACTTCTGGGCTCCCAATCAATGATGCCACTGTCCCTGCCTGCCTTGCTCTCACTCTTGGCACCTGGTTCTCAATATCATCCAGCACGAGAAGAAGGCTTCCTGAGCTACCTAGTTATCAAGTATATTGATGATTCTTTAAAAAGGAAAAAAAAAAAAATCTTATCACATCTGAGGCTTAGGTGACTAATGCCAGAATCCCAGCACAGTGGAAACAACTCCCTCTGCTAGATGTAGGTCTTTGGATAGGGCCACAGCTCATGCTGACTTGTGCCCTTTAGCACAATGAACATGGTGGTGTGTCCTGCCACGTGAAACAGCTTCACTGAGAAGCTGGTGGCCAGCAGGTATAATTTCTACAAAACCTGCTTGGGCGTGTCCTAGCCTGGCAGGCAGAAAACAGAAGTTTTAATTCTTTTGAGCTGGTAGAAGTAGTTTCTCAAAAAAAAACCCCTTCCTAAAGTCTACCCCTGTATGTACTATAACTCAGGGGGGAGGAGTTGCAACCATTTCTTCACTCCCACTGCATGTCTGAAGAGGAGCAGTTACTGTGTCTGTCCTTCAGCAGCCTTGCAGGGTGCAGCAGTGCTGCCAGGCCAGGTATATAGGAGACCTCTCAGGCTGCTGTTTCCACCTGCTCAGTGCTGAGCTGTTGACAGTGACAAGATGCAGGCTGCCTTGGGCAGGTGCTTTAGGCTTCTAGGGAATTTTAATAAGGCTTTAGATAAAACAAGAGGATTTGATGCTGCAACCCTTGGCTTCAGGAGTTTTAATTCTCCTTACAGAGGTGCATCTAGTCCATTAATGTCATATTTTTCATAGGTGTAAACACTAGTGTCCCAATCCACATCTAAAAAACCTAACTAAACCCCAAATAACAGCCATTAAAACTGATGAGATTTACACTCCAAGACTAAATCGTATCTACTACTCTAAAGTCCAGCTCCTCTGAGTATTACTTGTGTGGCCCTGCAGCCCAACTACTCCCCTTCTTTAACACAATGTACAGGCAGCTATCTCACATCTCTCTGCCCCCATGTGACACCTCATGGCTCACCTCCCTTGCACCCGCTTGCCAGACAAGCAGATTCCACCAGCTCAGCTGACAGATATTTGGCTTCATCACTGCAAGACAGACCCATTTACAAGAGCCTGAAATCAGCTGCGAAATCAAATCCTTATGAATGCATGTGCTGCTGGGTGGTGGGGGCAGGGTGGAGGATGAGGACAGGCTATTTGCTCCCCTTCGTGCTATCTGTTCCCACCTGTCAAGGATTTATTAGCTATCTATTATATACCTTCCTATAAGGATTTCTCACAAAATGCTTAACCTTCTCCAATGCCCCTCAGTTATTCAAGGCTTGGGGTAAGCTCTGTACCAATCCCAGAGCACCTGTCTCCAGTATGTCCTGACTGTTAGGAGCTGCTGTTCCTGAGGGACTTCAGCAGCTGTGGCTGAACCAGGCAGTGGCTCCAAGGACAGCAAAGAGGCCATGCATAAACTGCAAATAAAGAGGCAGGTGTTTTTATTCAACTGCTAATCAATGAGAAGTGGCAGGACAGTGCCCTCACCTTACAGATTGACCCCAACACATAATTTTTAGATAGGAGGAATGATGGGGCTTTCTTTTTAAGCAGCCGTCATTGCTGAAATTACATTTTTTCATACCTGTGATGGAGTTGACAACAGAGCGCAAAATTGTGGGAGGTTTAATCAGCTCCTTCAGTATGTTAGATTCTGTTGCCAGTGGAAAGCCATTGTCTAGCATTTCTTCTAGAAGTTCATACACAATTACTACATTGTCCTTAATTGCTGTCTCAGAACATTCACCGAAGTAATCCTAAACAAATTCAGAGATTACAAAAGAGAGGATTTTTATTCCTGTTAGAATGCTTTGCAGAAGGAAGTTTGTTTGTTTTTTTCTTACAGAAACCCTGCAATATATGAAAGCATTTTAGTGCCTAAACCGACTATTTCTATAGTCTGATGGCATCATATTATTAATGTTACATTTATCTCCTAACTGAGAATAAATACAAGCAGGAACAGTGAAATAATGTAACGTGATGTACAACTGTTTATGTTACAAAGGTCCTTCCATGTGTGAACATTAACACATCTTCAGTTACAAGACTCTTGTAAAATAAAGATACTATCTTTTGGCAATGCTCAATCTTCACATTTCCTTTATATACAGTATCTGTGAAACTGATTGAGAAGCGACTCCTTTGTAGCACTTTCCTCACTACAGAGTGCATGCTGCCCAACTACATGCTTCTTCCCATCTACATAAAATGAACAGTACAAAAGCATACAGAAAAAAACTCAGCATTTACAAAGTGGGATTTGGGTTTTGGTGCTTATGAGTGCACAAAAGAAACTTCTTTTTCCTTTGTACTCTATAAACCTGTGCTTGACTTAAAAATTGCAGACAGAAGTCACTGACAGAAGGGTTTATTAATTTCCACTAAAATAAGTTTATACAAAAAAATCCCTCGACGTTGTTTTAGAATCATAGACTCATAGAATGTTAAGGGGTGATCCCAGCCCCCCCTGCCATGGGCATGAACACTTCCCACTAGATCAGGTTGCTCAAAGCCCCATCCAACCTGGCCCTGACCATTGCCACAGTTAGGGCATCCACAACCTCTATGGGCAACCTGTTCCATTCACTATTTTACCACTCTCAGAGTACAGGCTTTTTTCCTAATATCTAGCTTAAATTTCCCCTCCTTCAGTTTGTACTCATTTCTCCTTGCCCTATCATTATAGTTCCTGACAAAGAGTCCCTCTTTGGCCTCCCTACAGGCCCCCTTCAGACACTGAGTTTGAAAATCAGTGAATGGTGACAGACCTGGAAGGTATCTGCTACTCGGTGCAGAAATTCAATTACGAAGAGTGGTGGCACTTCTGTCTGTATGACAGACACAAAGAAGATTTTATCCCGATAGATGCTGATGAGGTAGTGATGTGGAGTGGAGATGACAGGAGGCACATTCTCAACATCAATTGCTTTCTCCTGAGCTTCAAAGAAATAATCACATACAGATTGGCTCACAACACTCTTCCAGTGCTTCTCCAAGAATATATCACCAGAACAGTTTATAAGAAACAGGCTGTGGATCATTTTCTGTTGGAAACACATTAAAAGAAGTTAAAATAAACAAAAGGATATGTGGATTGACATTTCTTATCCCAGATTCCATTTCTTACAATGGTTATTCTTTATTAACATGCACTGTGAATTTAGGAAAAATATCTACTTTGTTCTTTTCTTTGAATTCCATTTTCTTTATTTAGAAGAGCATTCCACCAAAAACTGGATTAGGTTGCTAATGTATATAATAATGCAAGCATGAAGAAAGCACCCTTGTTTTCCACTTTCACCCCTATCTGGTATTTGCAACTTATTTCTTAAAGAAAAGCTGACTCTCAGGAGCTGGCACTCGCTCAAACGTGTTTGCCGATGTGAAAGACTTAGTTGGACAGAAAGTTTCCTATGGCAGTGCAGTTGGCCTGGAAGTTGCTCACATAACTTAGAATTGCTCTGTCTTAAAGATACAGCTCTTTAGCTTGTCAGCTTTCAGCTGTTGAACTAGAAAAGTGCTTTTTACTTGCTGGTAGATTAGTCTTATGATCTATGCCAAGCTGGACTTGGGTAAAGAGTTGAAATTCATTAAAAATACATAAAACTAACCATTTAAATCTGATTTAATGAATAAAATTGCCTCAAATGTGCTTGGCACACATGAAATATGTTTACATAAAATGTTTTTCATGTAAAGACTCACTTATGTAAAAGGGGAGTATGAACTGCAGTTAAGGAATGTAACTTTCTTCTTATCTCTTTAAAGATTTACAAATAACATGCCTCAGCCACTGATCCTTCATTTTATTCATGGGGCAAGAAGCTTATGTGCCTATTAAAAAAAAAATTCCAAGTCTATTTCTCAACTTTCAATGCAGCAGTAAGTGAACTAAGTAGCTGATAAAATGAATAGACTATTATCTCTGCATCTACATGGAAGACAAATACTAGCAGACTTCAGTTTATCTCTTCGGCCTTTACATGAGACAGATACAGGCTGACCTGCAGCATAATGATCCTCTTACAAAAATATGTTCCAGTTAAAATTTGGGCTTGGAAAACAAATCAAACTGTAACCCCAACAGTGGCTTCTCAAGGTGAAGTTAGCCGGGTACTCTATGTCAAGCATAACTTCATCTGTAGTCGAAGAAGCTGCCCTTGGCAGTAGCAGTTCATCCCTTCTGCCTCTCACTGAGCTATTGATTTGAGTAGGTCTGTGGCTCTGCAATTAGGAAAATGGTCCAGCCAGAAATTGACCCAGCAAAAGGAGCTGCTGGTCAGATCAGCTTCCTAATGCAAGTTATTACACTGCCAGAGAGTGCTAGGACTGGCACAGGGCATGTGGTGGAAAGGGCAGGTGATAGCAACGGAGATCCAGAACTGAAAGTCTTTGGAGGAATTCAAATATGACTGGAAAGAGACCAATTACTGACTGTCCACACCTTGAAACAGGAAGACCACATCAACTGGGCATGTCCAAGAGAAGCCAAACACACCTATCAAAAACCTATCATAGTTTTCAATAATTTTACCATGTTTGGCCAGGATCTTGTCCTGAAACAGAGATAAAATTTGCTCCTTCTCTGTTAAATCTGGCACACTAATGTATAGATAGCATGGAAGCATGTAGATGCACATGGCCCAGTCCCACACAGATTTTAACAAGTCCCAGCACTGTATGACTAAATCTCATTCCAAAATACTGGAATAAGTATTTAGCTCCACCCTGAGTGAGCTTGTGTTGCTGTGTCTAAATCTAAACTACACAGAGTACTAGCTCATCTACCAATACACTTGTAACAATGAAAAATGGTCTGGCCCACCAGATTTTGACAAAACAAAAGCATGTCTTCCAAAGCTCACCAAACACGGTGAGAAAGCACAGCTCAAGAAGGTTGTCAGCATGCTATTTCCCTCCACCTAAGTCAGCAGATGTGGGAAGAGAGCCAAGATCCAGCTTTTCAAATTCTAAACTCCAGCTGCTCCTTCACATGCATGACAGCAATGTGCTCATCTTCACTGAGGCCATGCCAGGTCTCAGACACCTCCTGCCAAGAGCATGCCGTCTTTGGTAGCCAACAAAAAAAGACCAATAGTTTAAAGGTGGACAAAAATATTCATCTAAGCCAATATGGAAGGTAAAGGAAGTTATTTTAGAAACTGTGATTGCAAATTTGCTTAAAAGTGAGAAAGGAAACAAAGGTGCAAAGTGTTATTACACATTTCTCCTACCTCTCCCCTGGACCAAATAAATCTCTAATTTAGTTTGTTAAAAAAACCAGATAATTTTAATACTGTAAGCACAGCATTTTATAAAGGAGCCTTGACATAATTGCTTTAATCCAGCTCAAGTAAACATGTTCTGAATTTAGCCAGCATTGAACATTAAAGCCTTCCAAAATCTCCTGGATAGTCAGTCACACAATGGTGGCAAGTATAATCAACCACTGAATGTCAGTATTGTTCGACACCACGGCTGCCCACACATATGAAGGTGCTCAGCTATAAAGCTTTATATAGATCTCTGTACATTTTTAAATCTATACAATAGCATATCTGTTAACAAATATCAGACCCATTTCCTATTAAATGCACACAAAGCTGCATCCAAGAATCCAGTAAAAGCAGCACTGTAAGACTCCAGTTCCAGAGGAGCTGATCCACAGCCCGCTCTGGAGGAGCTATGCTGGACAGCAGGCAGCTTCCAATGAGACTCTGACAAAGATTATCAGACGTGTGACAGTGTTTGTAAGCCCCAGCAGTTGTGCTTCTGTTAACCTTTATCCAGATTCTATTCATCTGCAGATCAGAAATAGCTGCATTTGTCACAATATACTTTTAACAAGCGCAGCTGTGCAGCAGACCACACAATCACAGCAAGATCCTGCTGCACCAAATGACTGTAATAGCAGGGCCCCTTCTTTTGCCCTGAGCTCCACTTAAGATATTAGACCATGGCTTGATATGCAATCAAGGGAGGGTGTGGGTAGCCAGAAGGGGAGGTGGCACTTGGCCACTGTCCTTCTTTACTCATCTGCCCCAAGCTGCATAGGTACCAGGTGTGTCCATAGGACACATAGGAATATTTGTGTGGCCTTGTGGTGAACCAAAGTAGCAAACCGTTCCAGGGCAGCACGCTTGGCAAGTGACAGCTTTGTAGTACCTATGGAAACCGAGCAGTAAAATCCCACCTGGCTGCCTATCCCATCTTCTAAATAGGAAGACAGGGATTATAGGATTTCCCATGATACATATTCTGCTTCTAGCGTAAGACTTCTCTTCAAATCCTCTCACATACTCCTTTCTTCTTTCACAAGTTTTAGCAGTATGCTAATTTACTACTAATTTGAAGTGAAGCTCTCTCCTTGCAGTCTGTGCAGAGCAGGCAGCCCCAGAGGCAGAAGCCCTGCCTTGTCAGTCAAAGGGCAGCTCAGTTGGTACACTTCCCGGTGCTGACTAGAATAAAGACACTCTTATAGCAGTGGGGACATCAGTCTGTTATATACAAGACTAAATAACAACTGTCAAGCAACTGGCACCAGCTGATTAAAGTAGGATTTCACGTTTAATATCTTAGAATTAGTCACATTACAAAAATATCAATACAAAATATATAAACTACTACTTAACAAAAATTACTTACATTGCTCCAAATATTGAAGATTTCCCTGGTACTCTATTTTTGCGCTAGACTTCATTTCAGACATGTAGAGATCCCTGAATTAATTTCTCAGTACCTGACTATCTTGTCTCATCATAACATAAGATGTGAAAAGCAGACAAGATTGACAAATGCTGAACATAAGGAATCAATCCAGAAACATTAAAATTCTTCACACCAATAGGCCAACAGCAAAGTGTGTTAAGAGCTGCAGCACTTTGAGGGTAAAGGTCTTGAAACAAAGTTCTTAAGTTTTAACAAAACAGTAGCGAAAGTACATCACTAGAATTCAGGAATCATGAGGTTCTTCTCCACGTAGCAGTGTAGGCAGACACCACTTTGAGATGTCAGCATAAAGCCACTCTATGTAAGGTACTGAAAGTGTTTCTAGACTATTCTAAAGGACGAGCCACCCACTTCTTGGCTTTTAGTCCTACCTAAGAACAGCCTGAAGGTGTACATGGAGCATTATTTCCATCTAGGCCAAAGCAAACTGTTCAAGCTCATTTTCAGTACACTGACAGCCCTTTGTGATACTGCCTGACTGCAAGGCATCTTACAGGCTCTGCAGCAACAAGCAGCACAAACAGCGGCAGTTTTGCAGCTTCTTCTCAAGGACTTCCAATAATTCCTCCGACACGATTCCACAAATTTCCACAAAATGGACATGATGACACAAAATTCCATGATTCTTCTCAGTCATTTCCATCCTACCAGAGTCTTAAGTCCACAGAGAAGAAAAACATATTTTAACTAAGATGCCTTCAATGAGCTGTTTCAACATCTCTAACTTTTCTTTTGACTAAATCTGGATTTGCAATGTTACTGATTTTCAAATTCTTGGCACAGAAACATCTGGACTAAAGTCACAGCAGGCTCACAAGACAAAAGTGGAGCTCACTGGCAAGAGAGAGAGGCTGTGAGCCTGGGAAAATAGACTGATTGCACATTCTTGTCCTTAGCTACAATTAAGTACTCTAAAATGTAATTAATACAGAAATACTGTCAACAGCTGCTTTTCTGTAACACTGAGTTACATTCAAAGCTCTGAAACAAAGTGAGGAATTTATCACTGACCTCTGCAATGCCCTTTCGAGCTAGTACTAATTACTTAAAATAGCTCCAAATAGGACCATCACTAGGAAAGTATTCCATAGCTTCAGTGTTCCCTGAACTTGGCATAGCTGCTCTGAAAGGTGGAAGGATTACTGGGGGTAGACTGTCTGAGTGTCTGTTATGTAATTGTGAAAATGAACTTAAAGTGACAAGTGAATGGAAAATAAATGCTTAAAGTAATCTGTAGAAATAAGCTAAAATAGGCAGTTCTATTTATATTGTAAAGCTAGTTGTCACAATCAGCTAGTCAGTACTTTAGCTTTTTCCTATAAATTCAAAATGTGCCACAAATGTGTTACTGACCTCCCCAACCCTGTTCACTGGCTTTCAAACCAGCAAACCTAATGAAGAGAAGTCCTCAGTAAATACCTGAATAACACTTTCAAGACAGGAAACATGGCTGAAATATTGTATAATTGGCAGGACCAGCCTGACACATCACTAGCAGCTGTGATTCAAGCTGACCAAACTGTAAGTCTCAAAGTTTACTAAAACATGAATATTCTGTAATTTCACAGGACTTTTTATGCTCCTACTATTGTTCATGTGTCTTAATAATGCTGCTCAAGTGCCATGAACTTTTACATGTAAGATGCTCATAGCTTTAGGTATCTGCCCATCAAAGCAAAAATATTTTTGCAACCTTTTTTAAGAACTGCTTGTTGTTCCCCTCTGTTAGTCAAGCAAAATTTCATATCTACTCAACACCATGAAATGCTTGTGTCTGTGCAACTACTCAGATATATTTTATCAGCAAGACTATCCCTATTGAAGACTAAATGCTTTGCTTCCCAGATGTTCAGCACATTTTTTTATCTTTGCTCTCATTTAAAACAGTGTTAGTAACTTTCTGAAATTGTTTTAAAAGGAAGTAGTCCTTAGAGAATACTCTGAAGTTGTCTTAAATCAGTGTTTGGTATCCAAAACAAAATTTGCAACTTCCTCTGTGCTTTTACCACTAGCAATTACAGCCTGCATGAGAATTGTGCAGCATTTAATCTACTGTCTGATGAGCTTTCCAATAATACACTTGCAAGGTGCCTCTGTTCAGTTTAGTTCCAGTATAAATCTTCTAACTGCTGGTAAGAGACTTCTATCTCTCATCAACAGAACAATATTAGATTCTGAATAATCAAACACTATTAGATCCTGAATAACTGCAGTTCCCTTTGGGACCTGCAAGAATAGAAAGCTTTGCTGTAAAAGCTGGAAAAACAAGAGTTTCTTAGGAAAAAACCTACACCAAAACAATTAAAAATTCATTGCTAAAACCACATCACATGGAGATGGAACATTTCAAACACAACTTACATCTGAATCACTAGCTTTAGAAATACTAAAGGATGACTTAGACTTTCACTCTCTGATAGCAGTACTGAATAGACAGGTAGGGCCAAATGGTCAGAGATGAAGTGAGTATCATGTCACATATTTACTGTCTGTAGGATTTCCAGGAAAATACTGGTAATTGGGCTCATATTCCAGCCAAACCATGAGAAACTCTGAATGGACAAGGCAACAGGATTCCATCATAGGATATGAAAGCCTAAACTCAGTAGCTCTCTGTGAAGATGTTTTCCACCATGCTCTCCCAATTCACTCCTCCAGTAAGACTGACAGGCCAGAGCAACAGTGCTACCAGCTTTACACTACTCTCTTTCACAGGCTCTCTTTGAAGATGCACTCAAGGTTCCAGAAAGGACAAGCACAGTGCCAGAAAGCCATGCACTACTGAAACACTCCATCACAGCCAGCAAGCACCACTGGAACTCTGCTATGCACAACAGCCCTTCCTAACGTGTGTCCTCTCTGGCCCAACCAGTCCAAACACAGAAAGCTGAAAGAAGGCATGCCTGTACCTTCCTTCTTCTCCAAGAGGACAGAGCAAAGCAGCATTCTAATTCTTTTATCCTGTATGAATGAGTCTCATGAATACTCTTATTGTAAGAAGCTTCTGTTAAAAGGCTGCCTTTCATACATTATGTTAAATAAGCATAAACAAGATTTAAGTTATATTCTCTGTATTCATTTTTTAAGTTATATGTGAAGGTGTAAGTTGGGATAAAATTAAAGGGATATAAGAGGAAGGAACTTAACAATTTAAACGAATTTTAATTTAGTTTCTTGCCATTATTACAGTCATGAAGTACAGTTACCACTCGTCTCCTACTGTTCAGACTTTTCTACCTCAAGGACTTCAATTTTTCTTTACTGAATCCCCATGACAAGGTTTTTATTAAAGATGCTTCATGCAATATGAGAGAATAACTGGGACTTAGCTGGTGCATAGCTGTCTTGCACAACAGAAAATTTCTAAATAAAACCAGCAAAATTGAACATGAGAAGGCATGGAGTATTCTTTAAGTTTGATTTGCGATTTGCAAGGAATTTTCAGATATGTGCACACAGGCAGTAAAGAATCTGTTTGTCTCTTTTTTCCCCCAAAAAGAACCAAGTTTGTTTGTGTTATTGAGTTAGCACCCAACATGGCACATATTAAATCCGAGACAATTTTTACAGAGAAATATAATTGAGATATTTCCTCTTCTATTTTTTTAATACATAAATGGGAAACTATTTGTGATTCAAATCTGTTGACAACTGCCACAGCAGAATCACTCACATGGTTGGCATAGCCAGGTCTTTTATCAAACGTTTCCATCATTTTACCTCTTGCATGAGTAATTGAAGTTTGTTTTGCTTTTCTTGCAAAATATCTTTTCCTCTCCCATAATGCACTCTTCCTGCTATGAACACAAATTTTCATCATTCAAGTATGACTTTTCTGCCTGGCTGGTAATAGAAAAGATACTTTGAATGGTAACGCTATTCCTCCAGTTTGATTAACACCTAATGGGGACGAACCATTTATCATACTGAAAAGATCGTAACTGCATTACTGATTCAAAGCAGATTTGAACTGAAACAAAACAAAAGAAGCGACAACCTCCACTCAGTTACCGCTGGGTACTGAACAGGGCAGGAGCGATGTGCAGCGCATAGCGGTGGATGATAACGGGTTTATTCTCGGCGCGTATTATGCGGATCCGCACTCACGAGGCCCCTTGCTAATTAAGCAAGAACAGCACGAACAGAAACACCATGGCGGCACCAAGGCTGCTGAAGATCGACCCAGGTGAGCCGGCGCCTTTCCCCCGCCCGCTCTGCCCCTCCCGGCCCGGCCTTGCTGCGGCCTCTGCCGCGAACGGCGGCTCCCACACCGCCGCACCTGCAGGCGCGGTACTGTCTGCCCTGACACCCACAGGAAATGCCCTCCCGGTCACAGCCCCTCTCATCCCTGCGCCTCATCCCGGAGCGAGTGCGGTGCAGATCCGCCGGTACGAGGCTCTGACCATGCTCGCTCTCCGCCGGGCGGTTCCGCACCTCCGCCAGAGCCCAGAACAACGGATGGGAGGGGAAGGGACAGTATTTAAACAGGGCAAAGATTTTGTATTTAAATGGGCACTAACAACGGAAACGGAGGCGGGTGAAACGGAAAGTCTCGGATTTGCGGAGGAGCCTCCCGGTACCGCCGCTAGCGGGGATGTCGCCCCTGCCCGACTCCGACCAGCCAGCGCGGCAGGGTCCGGGCACGGGCGGCTCCCGCCTAGCAGAGATCCCGTCTCCCCGAGCAAGGGCAGCGCCGCCCCACTCCCTCACGGCCGGGGCCCTCCGCGCCCCACATACCTCCCCCGGCCCGGTACGGCCCGTCCCGCTCCCGGGGCAGCGGCCAAGATGGCGGCGAGGCCCGGCGGCGGCGCGGGGCCGCCCCCCGGCGGAGGCGCGGGCGG